>PVJO010014986.1:0-46524 GCA_004026905.1 Hystrix cristata
TTACAATCATGGTCTCTCATATCAGAGAAACAATTCGATGCGTGCTCATGAGTGTCCGATTTATTTCACTTAAGAGCATGTTCTCAAGAAACATCCATTTATATATGAATGACTCTAGTTTATCCTTTTTTATGGCAGTGTAGTACTCCATTGTGTAGAAAAACCACATTTTCTTTAGCCATTCGTTGGTTGTTGGGCTAAATGCCCAATTTTAAACTTCATTTTGCACAGTATCCTGGAAGCTTTTGATAAGTGCGTAACCATTCAGAAAATAACAATCTCTGACTAGTCAAGTAAAACAAACCAGTTTTTAAACTGGTAAGATTTTTTTGCAAATACGGGAGTTGGGAGGTGCATTTTGAATTTTCCTCCTCTGGTGAGTGAGTGAGATGGACTCAGGGTCTTCCCCTCCGGGTCACGGAGACCAAGCTGCAGATTCACTTTAAAGCTTCTTGTAGATGCATTAATTGCTGTACTAACTATGGAGATGTTCCTGACACTCGACACAGGATATCTTCTGTCTCATGAAATGCAAACTGTGTACCTAGTCAAAACACAACAGACTCTAAGGAAAATTGAAAATATAGCCCTATTTTCAAGTTTGCATTGAGACAGTTGTGCAAAGATTGCTATATGCAAGGTATTTTTGCAAAGATTTTGTGACTTTAATATCATAAAGCTTGTGAAGCAGGCTCTGTTATCACACCTGTATTAAATGAGAAGCTGGAGGCACAGAAAGCTTCAGTGATGTGTCCAAGGTCACACAGCCTGTAAGAGGCATGAGTCTAATTTGGATCCAGGTAGTCCATCTCTGGAGCAATTTTGTGTTCCTAACCATTCTATTTCACTCCTCTTCAGAGTAAGCAGTGTGAACACATGCCACTTTATACAGAATTACAGAAATTGTACAGCTCTTCTGTTGTATTTTCTTTTTAACTAAACTTATGAATAATTTTTCCTTGTTCAAAGAAATGACTCAGTGAATTAGAAAAATTTTATACTCAAGTCCACTCCATGTTTCTCTACAGAAGTTCCCTCCCCAAGTCCAGCAGCCTTTGTATAATAAGAGTGTTGGGCTTACCAATATTTTATGAAAATTGAAGCTACAAATGAGGCTTGGAGCATAGCCAGAAGTTCTGTGGTCCTGGGACATGGGTGGGAGTTAGGTGCAGCATAAAACATCATTGAATTGGGATTGCCACCAAGAGTCCCAGTGAAAGATCTCCATATTGTGGCTTCAGAAAGCAGAGGAAATGGAAAGAAAAAGCTAAGATTAAAATAGGATTCAGGCATAGGATAATCCTTCTCACACTTTAATGTGCTTTTGAATTTCCCAGAGATCTGGTTAAAAATGTAGATCTTTTTTGTTAGGTCTGGATGGGACAAGAGATTTTGCATGTCTAACAAACTCATAAGGATTGCTGATGCTGGTGGTCCACAAATCATATTTGGATGGCAAAGATCACCGTCACCTGAAAGCTTATTGCAAATGCAAATTCCTGGGTTCTATCCCAGACCTGCTGAATCAGAATCTACATTTTAGCAACGTCCAGGTGATTTATACTCACTTTATTTGTTTGGAAATGCAAGTTTAGAATATTCTTCAAACCACAAAGATATACACAAATCAGTAAACACACCTGCAAATGAACTGGCTATGGTGGTGAGGAAGACAAACTTGCCATGAAGTTCCCATTAGAAGTTCCATTCAAGCCTTTCAAATATCTGCATTCTTTGTGATCGCCACAATAGCTGCAGTAGTCTTTGGAGTGCCCCATTCAAAGTTCATTTGTGGAAGGCTGCACAATCTTTTCGTTTTAGAGAAACTATTCAAAGAAAGTTGCTCCTCCGTTAGGATCAGGCTGTAACACAAACATCCGAACACTTATTATTTAGAAATGTAACAGTCAGCATCTTTTTTTCTGAATTCTCACCAACATCTCTACTTCTGAATGACAGATCCTAAGTTCTGAGTAGTGCTGTGGTGCCATCGGCCCAGATTGGGGATGACCACCCACCCCGTGTTTCACCTAGAGATGCCTTGGGACTAGCACCCAACCTTGATGCTTCCAGCACCCATGCCTAGGCCCTCTGGAGGGCAAAGAAATGTGAGTTGAATCTCCTCCCTCAACATGACGAGTTGCTGCCCCAGCTTGTAGAGGTTGGGGCAGATTTGGGAAGGTGAGACCAGGTAGGCTGAGGTGCAAGGAGATGAGGAAAAGTGGAGGCTGAGAACTCCCCCCAGGTAAATGGAGAGTTGGCAGGAAAAACAACCACACCAAACCTTCGAGACCCCTAAGCATGCTTTGTTGTCCCATTGAATATCACTCAGAGGACACAAATTTAAGGTTCAAACCATTATAAGAATTTCAGGATAGTGACTGCAGTGTATTAAATCCCTAATGTGGGATCCTTCTAAATATGGGGCCCCAGGTAAATGGACTGGTCTCATACCCACGAAGCCAGCCTAGACCTTATAGTCTGGAATCTTTGGATTTGGGAAATTTATTCAGACTTGCTGTGTTGGGTCTATCTGAAAAACTAAATAATGTTTATGCTAACCAGATAGTCTAATGCATTTGTTCTCCAAGTTTGTGTCTGGAGCAGCAGTATCTACATAACCTCAAAAGTTGTTAGAAACACAAATTCCAAGTATGGAAACAGAATCTCTTGGAGTGGGACCCAGTAGCCTGTGGTTCTAGCAAGCTTTCCTGGTAATTCTGAAGTATGCCAAAGTTTGAGGACCACTTTTCTGATGGTTCTGAGTCAGGGAAAGAGGTTTTTTTTTTTTTTTAAATTTCTTACATATCACAATGTGCCTGAAATCCTACAGAACTCCTGGCAATTATTTGGAGGTGGGTGACAATGGTAAAAAATCACAGGCTATCTAGGTATTCCATATTTTTGCATTTTTTTTTTCCAGTGGGAAAATCTGTTGCAGCAGCTGCTGAATGGGAAATGAACGATGGTGCTCCTTATGGTTGTTGGGAGGTGCTGGGTGGGCTCACACATTGAATAAATTAGGGCCCGTGGTCGCTTTGCATTGCACCCTATCAGTTCAACTTCCAGCTTTTCTAGTGATGAGGCCCCAGAGGAATTATTTACTGTCTCCAATCCCACTGGGAACTATATCTGTGTCCAGTGGATAAAATGGAGATAATGATACTGTTATCTACTTCATTTGGTTCTTGATTGAGCTAGTAAGTAGAAGTTCTTATCATACTGTCTGGCACATAGTCAGCATTTGACAAATAACAGCAATTATTTAGGGCCTGAAATTATTGCATGTTGACGTAGTTTTATGATGAAGTTATGTATTTGTAAATTTGGTTGCTACAGATGATTATTTGCTATAAATTGAAGCATACCATTATTAGAAAGGTCAGTGGAATACATACATTCCTCACTTTATAAACTCTATGTTTAACGACTTATTTGGACTTATGGCCCACATTTGGACTAATGACGCAGGAATGCGAGTGGCAGTGTGGCCTTATGGTGCTTCTTCCACAGTACAGTACTGTAATTTTTGCCAATCGTACTGCACAGTACTGTACTGTAGTTTTATGTTCTGTTCTGCGTTATAGTACTGTGTGTAAGAGTTATGCAAATAAAGGCAAAGTCATCAAGCTGGAGTTTCCTTTGACCATTTCTGTGTTCTGAATATTGTAATGTACATACTACATACAATTCCTTATTTAGCAACCAATTCATTTGACATCCTAGCTGCAGGAATGGACCTTGGTCGTTAAACGAGGAGCGTCTGTAATACTGCATATGATGATTCCTGGCATCCTGTTAGGGGACCCTCTCCTCTCCTTAGAGGATTTCCAGGGATACCGCCTGGTCTCCTGGCATAAGTCTTCTGCTTTCCAGAAGGACTGGAAGGAGGGTCAGCCCTTTCGCAGCATCAGCTTTGCTTTTGTTCTGTGCATACACTATTGGAATATCACAGGCTTTCCCCTTCGTATCCATATACTTTCTTAATCAATGATTTTCAAAGTTAAATAGTTTCTTTCAGTAAATATGTGCTTTCTGAGCAGGGACAAAGACTCTCTTAAAGCCTGATGCTGAGGAGGATGATGGTGTATTGATCTGCTGCCTGCTACTTGCCCCATGATCACACCAGGAAGAATGGAATTATCCCTACTCAGCTCTGTGGGCCTTTCTTTGTGTTTGGGTCTGAAAACCAACTCCAGGCAGCTTGTATCCTTCTTATTGAATAATAAATGAAGATCAAGGTCTGTCTGCCTCTGAATACAAGCCAATTTGAGTGTGAGTTAAATATCAGGGCCAATAGGCTTCTACTGCTAACACACACTACTTTTCAATTAAAAACAAGCTAAATAAAAGCAACAAAAATAACTCAAACCCCAAAGGATTTAATAGTAGAAGAATGGTCTCTTTAGGGACTTTGAGTCCCAGGTGGTAGGCATTGGGATGCCTTTAGTGCTGCAGAACTTTATGTTAAAGGCTGAAAACACGCACACCCCAGCTCTCCCTGGTATCAATTTCCCTCACACTGATTTACTGTGGGGCCTCTTGGCATTTCTCAACCACTACTAGCAGCTGAGCTTTGGCCCCAAACGGCTTTATTTAATGAAAACTTGGGGCTTATACTCTGAGAGAGCTGCCCCTGGAGCTGAAGTTGTAGGCCTCCCAATGGAGAAAATATCAAGTCATGTGCAGAATCTGTCCAGGAGAGAAGACAATGATGTGAATCCTCCACTAGGACATTTGTTTTAAAAAAGAAATGGAGCAGCAACCTTCAAATGACTATTGAGAGTTAACTGAAGCTTTTATTACTGATAGACAAATTGCTTATGTGAAATATGTACTAAAGTTGCTCTGGGAAAGGGAATCAGAAGAGGAAGGAGCCACATGATAGGATTTGGGGGAAATCTGTACAGCTATGGATTAGAGCCTAGTTACAGACAACCATGGCTTTGGGGAGAGTTAAACGGGTATGTATTTTAAAAATAAACTTTTATTTTAGAACAGTTTCAGATTTACAGAAAAATTGTGAAGATGGTACAAAGAAAACCCAGCTTTTCCTATCAGTACCCAGCTTATTAGTGATTTTTTACATGACTGTGGCATCCTTGTCCCAACTAATAAACTAATATTGACGACTTATTGTAAACGAAAAGCCCCCACTTTATTCAGCTCTCCTTAGTTTTCACTTAATGTTCTTTTCTGTCCCAGGTTCCCATCCATATTATGTTTAGGCTTCCCCAGGCTTTCCTTCATTTGATGAACTTAACAACTTTTAGTATTGATCAAGTAGTCAAATATCCCTTAACTGAGGATCTAGAATTTCTGTCATACTTTTCTCATGATTAGTCTGGGGTTATATGCTTCTGTGAGGAAGACCGCATAGGTAATGTACCATTTCCCACACATCGAGTGTATGTTCTATCCACAAGACTTGTGACTGTTGGTAAAACAGGAGTATTTGGAGGAGGGGGCGGTGTTGGGGATTGAATTTGCGGCCTTGTGCTTACTAGGCAAGCACTCCACCACTGAGCTAAATCTCCAACCCTGAACAGGAGTATCTTAAATGGAAGATCTGGATTGGGTGGGAGCAGGTATTGAATGTTGGGAATTCGGATGATCTTACCCCTTAAGCGTGGGATATTTCAGTGCAAAGTAAAAGGACACATTATCTATGGTCCAAAAATAATGAACCATATCAACATATATTGGATGGTGATTTTTACCAAGGAAAATGTCTTGCGTCTCGTAAAAGAAGAAATGGTAAAAAGCAAAAAGGAAGGAGGGAGGCTGTGAAATATATTTGACCCTACTTCCATTTGAAAACTGAGTTCTAGTTTCACAACTGGTTTTCATCAAGACAGCCTGTAAAAAGGATCGGCCCTCATGTGCAAAGACTCTTGAAACTAAGCGTTTAAACCAAGACTCCACCTACTCAGAAATGAATGTTTCAGTAAGAGAGGCTCAGGAATTTCTCAAATGAGTTGCCATTTATCCATGGTATAGATTTTTAGGAACTAGCTGGACAGTAGTCTGACTTTCCTCTCCAATGAGGTATTGATTTTTGTGGAAAATTTACAAAATCAGGACAAAATCAGGACAATTATATGTTTTTTCACTTTGATTATGTAGGTCCGTCCTTCACGTCCTCGGTGTCAAGGACTTTGTGCAGTGATACTTCCAAGTATTCATGCCTCAGAAGTCATGCCTCTGGCTACTTTAGCAAGACGAGATAATGCTCGTTACACTGACACTCTGAACTCACCCATTTGAGCAGATGGACTGAAGACAAGCATGAAGGCGTCAAACACATTCCTGATGATGGCAGCAGATGACTTTCTGGGCTGTTGAAGGTCTCAGACAGATACCTGTTTAAAATGGTTGGGGGAGTAACTTCAAAGGAAATGTACTAGTTTGTTAAGGCTTCCATAACTAAGTACCACAGAATGGGGGCTTAAACGTCAGAAATGTATTGCATGGTCCCAGAGGCTAGAATCTGAGATCAGGGATTGGCAGGCTTAGTTTCTTCTGAGGCTTCTCTCCTTGGCATGAGGATGGCCACCTTTTTATTGTGTCCTCATTTGCTCTTCCTTCTGCGCCTGTGTCCTAGTCCCCTCTTCTTGTAAGGACACCACTCAGATTAGGGCTCATCTTAATGACCTGGCCCAACCTTAATTCCTCTTTAGAGGCCCCATTCCCATATGCAGTCGTGTTCTGGGGTATTGGGAATAGGGGCTCAATATACAAATGTGGGGGCGGGGGATGCTATTCAGCCAGTAATGGGAAGGGCAGATGGTCTGTTAAAATGTGTGCATCCTTCCCTCCAGAGTTGAGTTTCCGGGAGTCTGGGATGATTGACATTTGATGTAGACTTTTGACTGGGCTATTTGAGGGGATTATAACCGGGAGAAAAATGTGAGAGGGAGCGCTTCACGTGGGGCGAAAACGTGCTGTGTAATGTGGCTTTGTCGGGAACCCATTTCCGGATGTTACCTATGGTGTTTGCACAGCTGCTGTGTCATTGTCCTCATCGGCAGCCTGAAGGCTGATTTCCTGGTAAATTTTCACCTAATTTCCTTTGCATCTGCCTTATTGGGTTAGTTTCATCCCTGACTTTAAAAAAATGCACCAGCCAGAATGCCACTTTATTAATGTACAAAGAGAAATATAATCATCAAGTGGACTGGATATTCCAGGTTCTTGACCGGCATGTGCTTTCCCTGCAGGCAAATCTAAGCAGGAGGCCACATTATCATCAGAGGGCAGCTTGGTGAGCATGGAATCGGACCAGGGAAAGCATTCCTGTGCTTTTTATTCTTCAGGCCAAGCAGGACTGAGTGGCATAGAATAGCTGCATGGGGCTGCCTGCCTCTGCCCTTGCTGTTCCTTTGGATTGTCCCTGGTTCCATTTTGTGAATTCCTCATCCAGTAGGATGCAGCTCCACCATCCCCTCCGCTTCCGTAATATCCCCAGGCAGGAGTGGTCCCTCTTACTTTGCAGCACTTGATGTTAAGTAAGTACTTTGCATCCTGTATTGTGTTTATTTGTTTACTCAACAGTCTTTGCCAAGGAATTCCGAGACACTTAAGTGAAGGGACTTTACTGTGTTTACTACGTATAACATAAGTGGTCAGTATTCATTACATTATGGTTGGGCTTTTTATATATTTGTTTTTGCTTTGTGCTTTAAAATACTCCCCAGTAAGTTGTTCATAAGGTATAATCTAATATCACTGTAATGGCTATGAGGTGAAATAGGCAGGTGGGCACAGGAGTATTGGAAAAAAATAATGCTTACAGGTTAAGTGATCTGTTAATTCGTAATTAAATGCACTTTCCACCAAACTTATTTGTCTTTGAGATTGTCTTCTCTCCTGTCTGCCCTTCCCACCCCTTCCCCTCTAGGTCTACACTCACTGCTTGAGCCTTTTTTCTTCATTTTAGTTTGCCTCTCCCTTCCTTTAGCAACCTGGATCTCTTGGCACAGTGTCCCCCTCCCTACAGGAGTCCAGGTGAGAACTGTACTTAAAATCCTTTCCCCCTTCTTCTCGGCACTCATTCCCTCCTCATGCATCTCTCTACCAATTTCTCTGTACCAATTTCTCCCATTCCTACAAAGATTTAGCCTTAAGAAGAAAACAAAATGATTAAATTTAACTTACACTAAGATGTTAATAACCTCCTAGGGTATTTTCATTTTGAGAGTGAATTAATTATAGCACAGTTTAGGAAACTGGCTAAATCTTACCAAGAAGTCTCTCTCTATACATACATGTGCATGCACACACACGTTTTATTGTGTTCACTCTATTTTTGCTGAAATTTCCTTAGTCTTTAGAAGCTATTTAAAAAATACTTTAAAAAGAAATTTCTATACCTTGCAGTTCAGATGCTACCATGAATGAGTTCGTCAGATGGTACACAACTAGTTATTATAACCTTTGGGGAGACACAGTGTTAAACGAATGAGTCATTAACTTCTAGGTGCAGAGAACCAACCTGAAGGACCTTTTCATATCTTATAATTAAATACATTCTGCAGCTTGCAGATAAACATGCTGATCTGACAGTGAGTTAAGGAGGTTTATCAGCATCTGTGCACCTGCAGCGTTAACACTAAAAGACATGACTTCATTAAAACTCACTGCGCTTGTGAGAACAATGAGTAATGGTCGTAGGTGTAAAAAAGAAAGACACCACGAGAAGGCAGCTTTAAGCTCATCTTTGAAAGGATGAACTCATTCTATCCGACATGTCCAGCTGTGCAAACAGCAGTGCGGAGGGAGCTGCAGTTAGCTGTACTAATACACAGGATTAGAACATAGGCTGGGCCACATATAAATGATGGGAATGCTTAATATACTTGGATGCTATGAATGCCACACAGAGGGGGAGAGAGAGCCTCAGAAGCGACAGAAGATATTTTGCTAACTGTCATAAAAGGAGATTGTATTTTTGTTCCTTCCTTCTAGGAACATTTCTTCTGCCAGTGACTTTTTGCCTTCTGAAGCCAATGTTTCCTAGAATGAAAAAACAATACAAGACATCAAACTCTCAAAGCAACTCCACAGGGAAATAACAAGGGTTGCCACAGTTACCATGGTCGTCTCATAAAATCTCAAAAATAAGGAAATTCGTGTGTGTGTGTGTGTGTGTGTATGTGTGTGTGTGTGTAAGACTATAACTTTGAGCAACAGGGATCCAGGATCTAAGCTAGAAGACCCATTCATTAAGGTATTAGAAAATCAGTCAAATGGAGTAGAACTGAGGTTCTAGAAGCTTTGGCAGTGGATGGACCTTGATTCTTTGTCAGCCTCATCTGAGAATATGTTGGTGAGGATAGAGTCTTTAGATGGTCCTGTCCTTGTGTAAGATACAGGTAGTCTGAGCTGAGTTGGATTGAGCCTGTTCACAGGGGAGTTTGAAGGGAGAATGTTTATGGAGGGGACCTAGCAAGACCTGAACATCTGTAGATCTATCCTAACCCTCATAACAAGGCCACAAAAATTGAAGAGTGGAAAATTCCATAACACTTTCTCTCATTTCTTTAATGAGATAGCTCACTCTCAGCCAGGGAAGTCAGGAGCAGGGAATCTCAAGAGTTAAGTTACCTCCCCACCGCAGAGGATCAAGCCAGAAAGGAAACTGAGGCAGTGCAGGCTCAACATTCCCATCCATGCATGTAGAGGGGAGATTGGGCCAGACTGTCCCAGTGAAACCTGTCCTCTGCTTTAAGAGAGTGGCAGCTGCTCTAAGAGCACTTAACTAGCTAGCAGAGTGACCACTGTTTATTCGAAATCTATAAGAGGCAGATAAAAACCTGAGCTGTGTAAAGACACATGAAATAAAAATCATTACGTAGCATTTTACAAAAATTGCAATTTGGTTAGTATCACTAGGGGGGCAGTCGAATATTACTTTTCAGTTGTAGTCCCAAACTAGCAAAGCCACCAACATGCCTTCGGTCTTCCTATAGCCCACCCTCAGTGGGGCCAGCCTAGAGGGTTGGTTCCAGCTAATCTGTGACCATCAACCCTAGCACTGGTCACTTACGGTGTCCAGATGTCTTGTTTCTTCTCTGAATCTCCGTAGATGTTATATCTGGCAAGCGAGCACTACTCCTCTGTTGTGAGTAGTCCACGGGATCATAAAACTCAGTCCAATGAAGAATTAGAGGCAAAGCCTTATTATCACGTTCCTGGCCGATGCACCAAAATGTTACATCCAGGGGCAGACAGCTCGCCACACCATGTCATGCCATGTCACTGCTCTGTTGAAAATGTAGCTCCCAGTGATCTTAAACCCCTTACCAGTAAAGAACTTAAAAAAAAAAAAAGGACAAAGCTTAGTATAACAAAGGATAGTTTATTTGGGGGAAGAAGATGAAAGAGAAAGAAGATAGACAGCTACCATGAGGTGGTAGCTGTGAAACCTCCTCTCATTTCCTTAAGACCTCAAAATACTGAGTATCTTTGAAACCTTTTTGAGTTGAGCAAAATACTTATAGCTCAATTTCTTGTCTAGTTGTAGGAGTAGAATATGATAGTTTTCACCTGTGTTCCAGGACTTTAACAAATTGAAGTTCTTTGTGAGGCAGCCTGAACCATCGTTCTTCTAGCCGGGAAAGCCTTTCATACGTACATGAACTTAGGAGTTCTTCTGAAAATTTCACTGCAGTCTTCTTTTTTTTTTAAATTTTGATGGTACATTTTAGATGTAGTGATAACATTCATCAGAGGGGATTTGTACCTGTACATGACATATCTTGTTGCTTCTTTTTTTCCCATTCCCCTCCCCTCATCCCCTCCTCCCTCCCTATTTACAAAAGCTTTGTTTCCATTTTTTCCTTCCATTTCTTATTTCTTTTGTCCTCTGTTCCTTTCCCCCTCCCTTGTTCCCTTTCCCATTTGGACATTTTCTTCCCTTTCCCATGTTTATGTTCACTGCAGTCCTAATTACACTTTTCCTTATTTTAGTTACACCTGACAAACTTACCCTATCTCCTTGCCCTTTTGGCAGAATGTTTGGCAAGAACTAAACAATCTATTTTTAAAGAAATTTTACTTTGATTATATGTGAGCAGGAGACAGTCGGAGATGTGGAAAAAGATATGATTCCACCTTGTAAGTAATTGCATTCTTTGTTTTAGAAACACAGGCAAATTATTGTGAGTTAACAACACATGTATTTGGTGTCTACTGATAACACTGTAAATTTTAAGAATGTTATTGACTTCTTTTACAGCCCTCGCCAACCTGACGCAATACTCAACGTTGTAAGTATTCACATTCAGTCACTGAATCGGTAAATGTAAATGTGAAATATACATAACTAATATCATAATTAAATGTGGTCGTGAATTTCTCTAAATCCTATGGAATTTACAGTACACCCAAGCTTGTCTGTTGCAGGCATCTCACAAGCGATATAGCTCAAGATTTATTGGCATGTTGGTCAATAAGTTACTGAAGTTAATCTTCATTTAATGAATCATCAGCAAGGGAGACGCACAGTGACAAGTATTCAATTTTCAGAAATCTCTGGCCCAATCTGTCTCTCTTCCTTCTGTCATCCTAATTATTGATTTAATGTGTGCGCCCCTCCTCCCAATCCTTTAGCCAGCACCCTTGAGAGCTCAGTCTTTTAAAGATGTTCTCATTAGAGTCAATAATTCACCATGGCATATTATATAGTGCCCTGATTATCTATAAAGCTGTTCTTTCATGTTGTACATCCTGGGGTGCTCAGATAATTAATTTGACTAGCTATAAAGAACAATACCTTCTATTGTAAGTGGTAAGAATGTACTATCTACAGAGGTGAATGTACAGACAAGGCTGGGAGACAAGCTCTGCAGGCAAATTTCTCGAAAGGATTTTAATGTTGGAGTCAAGTAGTTCTGTTCTTGAACTTATATGAAGATACAAAATAGAGTGCAGTGTGATTTAGAATTAGTTACCTATTGATCTGAATACTGTTTCGGGGGAATTGCTTCGTTGTTTTAATTGTTAAGGGCAAGAGATCTTTTGTATTGCTTATTTGGTATCATTAAAAACCTTGGCTTGAAATAAGGCATTCCAAAAACATCATTCTAAGACCCAGGAGAAAATTCCAATGTCTGCCTCTCATGCTGATTCAGAACTGTTTGGGTTTTAAATGGATATTTGTATGGGAGCTGAGGATTTTAATTAACTTAATTAATGAGGGCCATTTATATTCCAATTTGGCTACCTAAAAAGATAACAACGCTCACATTAACATTTTAATTATCGCTATATTAAAATACAGAGTCCAATTTAGTTTGTGACAAACAAGCAACAAAGCCTACAAAGAAACCTTTTGAAGCTTTGGTGGTATAATTAAGAGTCAAGGGTCCAGACTCAAATTCCAGATGTGTAAATGACTAAATAGGTGGGCTTGAGTCAATTCACTTGAGTTAACCTAGTCTTAGTTTCCTCAGTATTAGTTCTTTTTAGTGCTAGTGTTTTGTACTTCTTTCTATGATCATTGCTTAGATCTCCAAAAAAAATCAATCATTCTTCAGTTGGAATAGAACAATTCAATAACCGTAATGTTTTTCCTTGAATACATTCCATGTAAAATGTACCCACTGGGGGGGGGCTAAGAAATGGATGACTTATTCTCAAAATATATATATTCCCTTTGGATGGGACAGTTCTTGGGCTGAAATTTTTGTTTATTGGAAAGGGGTTGAGGAACCCCAAGGCAGTTCTTAAGTAAAAACAAAACAAACAAAAACTCTACACCAAACCTTGAATCACAGTAGTCCCAGATTTAGAGACACATACCAGCTGAAGGACAAAAAATGTTGCCACAGAGGCCAGAATTGCCAAAGTAAACTCTATCTCACCAGAAGAGTGATGTGGACAGCTCTGCCCGGCGCCTCCAGCCGCGCCCCTGCGTCCCATCCTCGGGTGAATGTTGAACCGAAGTGAAGGGCTGGAAGCCTGAAGAATTCAAGACAGAACTTTCTTTCCTGTAGAAACCATGTACCACCTCAACCAGATCAGACATTTCTTTTTCTTTCCTGCCAACTGGCAGGCAAAAAAGACTCATTTAGTTGCAGACAAAATAAAAGAGGTCAGGCTTCTAAATTTTTTTGCATAACTAAGTTGTAATGTGTATTAAATTTGTGTCCTTATTATACATGGTTTCCTGCTGTGGCCCAGAAGATGATACAAAAACTATTTTATAAACAGAAACAGTCTCCAAATTTAATATTGGAATCTTAAGCAAAGAAACACAGTTTTTCTTGTACATTTTATGATATTTGTCACTAAAAGTCCTTTGTCTCCAGGTGCATCAATCTGATCTGGGTACTGTTCCTAAGAACCCAATTGGTACAACTTTCCGAAGTTAATAAAATTGTGCTCCCACTGGTTTCCATTGCTGTTTTGTGCACAGCTCCCCACTGAGTATTTGATGAATTTCTACTCCTCGGGGGCCCCAATTTTTTGTGAGTATGCTGAGGATCCACATGTCTCCTCACAGGGAGGAAGATGATTTCCTCTGATAACGTTCCCCTGGCACCTGAGGAACTTATCGCAGCCCTTTATTCGGCTGTCTCTGTTATGTTGGCGTGGGTTCAGAGCGCCGGGAAAGGCAGGGTTGTGCTTTTACAGAGAACATTTTATTCCCTCTTGGGAAAAGTGAGCATGATTCACTGTCAGGAAGGGAAATTCTTCATATAGATAAAGAGAATGAACATCCGCCTACCTCTTTTAATAGTTAAAACACATTTAATGGAGCTCAAATTCTTTCAGAAAGTCTGATTTCTTCAAAGCTGACCGTGCCCAAGTTTTTTGTTTTGTTTTGTAAAGAGGGACTATTTTTCCTTTTCCAGAAGACTTAGTTGATGAGAAGGACTAAACAGGGAGTTGTGATTAGGTGCAGGCTGATATCGGGAAGATTTCTGAAATGAAGGTCCAGGAGGCAGAGGAAGGCTGAACTTTCTCCCCACTGAGAAGAGGCAAGAGGAATGACAGTTACCGAGGTTGATTAGGCAAGGCATCTAATTTCTCAAATGGGGTTAACCTACTGAGTGGGAAACTGATTATTAAGTAGTCACAAAGCCCAAATCCTGGCCAGGTGTGGTAGTACAGGTGGTAATCCTAGCAATCGGGAGGCTGAGGCAGGATTTCGAGGCCAGCCTGAACTACAGAGTGAGACCCCGTCTTAAAAACAAAACAAAAGAAAAAACCCACAAGAAAACACCACATCCTGACTTGGAAGATAGTAGGCACCAGGAGGGACCAAGGCAAATCTAACCCCCAATCTACTTTTGTTGTATTGCATTCCTTACCCGGAAATTTTAACTCTTTGATCGAACTGTACTTCTCTAGAGAGTGCATGGATTGCTTTATTTTATTTGAAAAACAACTGATTTTTGACTTTGCAAGAAAGCACTAGCATTCGCTTTGTTTCTACCAGAAGAGGAACTCCGAGACTCTGCTTTGACACCGTTAAGCGGAAACCCACAGCAGTAAAGCTATTCCTTCCGGGTCACGTAGTGGCAGACAGAAAACTACAAAGGTTCCTCGGTTGCCTGTTGGTTTGTTTTCCCCCTCTAAAGCCTAGTTTTGGTTGTTTTGTTTTAGTTTCTTTGGATAATACTTTTTAAATAAAATTGTATCACAGTTTGTCCATTCACAAGGACATTTGTGTTGTTTCAGGTTTTTGGTTATTACAAATAAAACTGTTATAAGAACTCAAAAAATAACTTATTTTTGTACTTCTCGGAGCTCTGACTATGTGTTCAGTAACACCGTAGTTGTTCAACAAATATTTTTTGAACTGATTGATGTATTTTCCAAAGATAGAGAGTTTGTTGACTCCAACTCAGCAGTTCATATGGGATCTGGGAAATACTCTACCCACCAGATTAGGTGTGAAACCATATTTTGCCATAACATTTCCCTAATGCAAACAGTTTTTTTCATAATCAAAGTAAAGGCAATTTCTTCTTGTTTTCTCCAGACCGTAGTTTATCTTTATCTAGAGTGAGGAATGCTTTGTGTTGCAGATTATTATTTATCCTCCAGTACGCATTCTCCACATTTGCATTCCTTAATAATTTAGCTTTTCTTTTCTTTCTCTCGTTTTTTCTTTTCTTTTTGCAGATTCCGTGCCATCCTGTAATATATATTGTAAATACTAGCCTCAGATGTGACTATATGATTCAGTTCTGGCTAATGCAATGTAAATGTAAGTGTAACTTCTGGATAGTGACCTTAAGGGAGGGGGAATGCCTATCTTCCTTTTTTTTTTTTATCTCATTGCCTCGAATGTGGATGTAATGGCTGGAGCTCCAGCAGCTGTCATGGACCATGTTCTTTGGAATGAAAGCCATGCAAGCAGAACGATAAAGTAGAATAAGATGGACGTCCTGACAACATGGAGTTTCCTTATCATTGCTGGACTGCTCTACTATTAGCTTCTGTATGACAGAGAGATAACTATTTGCTTAATCCTAGTTTTGTTTTGGGTTCAATGCTAATTAACCTAATTTTAACTGGTATGAATCCCTAGGCCAGCAGTCTGCCTTCTGCTATCACCACAGTTTTATTGTATAAGACAAGACACAACTGCTTTATAAAGGTAAGTGCTTTATCAGGTAAATTCTTGAACTTTTTCTTGTAATTTTGAAGATATTTTACATACAGTTATAGGGATTATATTCTAAAGAAGCTAAACAGCAAATTTTTATAAAGGATTTACATTTTCATGTTGCAAAAACGTTTTATGTACCAAGCCCTGGAAGAGAAAAAAGGACATTAGGTGAACTATGGGTGAGATCTGAATAAAGTCTATCGCTCGGTTAATAGATTTGTACCAGTGATCTTTTCCTCATTTTGATAAGTATACCATGATTATGTCAGATGTTAACATTAGGAGAAGTTAGTTAAAGGGTATATGGAAACGTAGTAGAATCTTTTTTTTATTGTGGGAAAATATACATAATATACAATTTACCCTTTAAACAATTTTTAAGCCTACATGTCATAGTTACTTCCTTGTTGCTGAGACACAAGAACTGACAGCCACAATTTCAAAGAGGGACCAGCCTTAAATACAAGATGACTCATGAGAGAGAAGCAGAGGGAGATTTCAGACGGACAAGGAGGAGGCATTGTGACTAGGACACACATATTAGAGTGATGCAGACAGAAGCCAAGAATGCCCACAGCCACCAGAAGTTGGAAGAGTAAGAAGTGAATTCTCGGAGCTATTTGAGGGAGTGTAGCACTTTGATGTTGGCCCAGACTTCTGGTCTTCTGAACTATGAGAGAATAAATGTCTCTTGTTTTAAGCCACCAAGTTTATTTGTTATGGGAGCCACATGAAACTAATACACAACACAACAAAGTTTGCTGATTCATGATGCCAGATGTTTAGTTGAGGAAATAGCATTTATGTAAACGAAGTACGCAAATGGCTTAATTTTTGTCTGTCATTAGAATCATGTTAATTTATGATATTCAGAATTTCTGTGCTGGTTATTACAATAGTCTGAAAATATTATTTTCCTCAGTGAAAAAATGATACATATTATGGCAGAAAATTTACAAAATAAAGAAAAGTATGAAGAATGAAATGAAATACCTCCTACAATTCCAGCACCCAGTTCTGATAATATTTAGATACATTTCCATCAAGTCTTCCTTTTTCATTTATAAATTACATTCAAATAAAATAATTTTGCATAAAGTCAGTTTGTATATAATCAGCATTTCTGAATAAAATATTTTATATACATAATTATTGTCTACAAACTATTGTAAGTATAGTGGACTGGATCAGCTGAATTTTGTGTACTCTGACTAAACTGATATGAAGGATAGAAAGGTTAATGATTTATCATTTTCTGTCTTTACAAATCTGTATTCATTTTATGTTTGTTTGTGATAGAATGGTGATATATATAATTATATATATTTTACTTTTCATTATCATTCTTATTTTTTATATAACAGGATCCATTTTACAGATTATTAATAATTTCTCTTAAACATGATTTTAAAAGGCCATATCTATTCCATTCTATATCTTAGTCAATTCTCACATTTCAGCTTTTTATTATATTGTTTTATATTTCCTGTTCTTATAATCAACACCCTGGAGAACATCCTTGCACATAACAATTTTGGGTCCATTCTGGATTTTTGTCGATTGCTCATTCTATCTGCTTTACCCTTTTAGGTCTTGAGGGGCCCTTCTTCCCTCCCTCCATTTCTCCCTCCCTTCCTTCCTTCCTTTCTTGCTTCCTTCCTTCTGGGAGATCAAACCGAGGGCCTTACGCATGCTAGGCCCCTCTACTGCTGTACAACCGAGCTACATTCCTAGCCCTCTAGGATTTTTTCTTACTGATTTAAATCAAAGAAATGTAGAACGGAGGGACAAGAGAAAAAGAATAGAAGGAAAAATGGAAACAAACTTTTGTAAATAGGAGGAGTTGAAGGGAGGGTAGGGGATTGGAAAAAAAAAGCAGCAAGATGTATCATGTACAGGTACAAATTCCCTGTGATGAATGTTATCACTATGTTTATCTAAAATGTACCATTGTTTACACTTTCAGTTTCTCACACTGGAGAAACGATGCGGTATTTAAACATGTGTGTCCAATTTATTTAATTTAAGAGTATGGTCTCAAGATGCATCCATTTACCTAGAAATATCTCAAGCTTATCATTCTTTATGGCAGGGAGGGGGAGAGGGAAGGAATAGAGGGACAAGAGAAATAAGAAATGGAAGGAAAAAATGGAAACAAAGCTTTTGTATATAAGGAGAGAGGAGGGGGTGAGGGGAGGGGAGGGGAATGGAAAAAAAGAAGAAACGAGACATATTATGTACAGGTACAAGTCCCCTGTGATGAATGTTATCACTATGCACATCTAAAATGCACCATTAAAATAAAATTTTAAAAAATAGTACCATTAAAATAAAATTAAGAAAATAAACATTTTTAAAAAGTAAACATTTTAAGATAAACATGATAAATGATAAAACATGATATGTTTAATGTTAATGTTTAATGTTTAAATGTTAATGTTAAATGATAATGTTAAATGTTTAAATGGTAAAATATTTTTTATCACTTGTGCTTACATAATTGTAGATATCCTTATGCAGTATACTGAACAAAAAAGACAGTTATATTGTAATAAACCCAATCTGCTAGTCACCTCAATGAAAAATTAGTTTTGGGTTTGTATGTGTAAGATAAACCCTACTAGCAAATAGATTGAATTTTTTTTTACTAAAAAATGAAACCACAAACACTAAGTAGTCGGTAACATGGGCTATGACAAGTTCAGTATTTTAGAAAATTTGTATGTAGATCTGTCCATATTACCAATTATTATTATCTTTCTCAGCTAATACCAATTTCTTTTTTCAAAGTCAATGCAGAAAATTAGAAATGGGAGCTACCCCACCCTAGAGGTGATAATTCTGAAATCTTGAGTATTACTGGTTTTTAAAAATGATTCCACTTTTAGTGGAAGAGGGAGGTGTAAAGGAAAAGAAAAAAAAGCATAAAAGCCTTTGCTCTCAAACCCTTTGAGCTGACAATATCCATTGGGGAAAAGATTGTTTTAAAATGTGTGTGCCAGGAATAAACAAAATAAAGGGTTTGTGGCAGAGAAGCGGGTTTTTCAAAGGCAATGAAATGTTCAAGAGTTGAAGCAACTGTTAGATATTTTCCCACACGGAGAATAATTGTGGAACTAATAATCTACACGTGGAGGTAGAAGGGGACTAGGAATTAATCAGACGTTTTATTGGGAAGCAGATTGCAAGTTCAGCTACAGACAAGTGTATCTGTGGGGGCCAGCAGCCCAGCTGCTCCAAGATGCTTAACTAGAGGAAGACGCCTCGTCTCATCATGTTAACGTTTATTTTATTGGCATAATCAGGCTTTAATTGAGTATACAGTGTCATGAATCTCTTGTTGATGTAGTAGGTATCGTTTGTTTCCCTTTCTCAAATTGGAAAGCCCCGGGGAGAGTATTTTCCTCCCAATCTTTGAACTGCAGTCTCAGATCAGCTTCTGGAATAATATCTAGACTTACATATGCCATTTTGGAGCTTTGAAAAGATACTACAATTTTGAATATAGTGATAAAATTGAAAAATACAATAAACAGTTTTATGGACATGTGACACTAATAGTGTTCAGAAGAAATACATGTAGAAAAATGTCTGTAACACAAGAAATTTTTAGCAGAAGACTTCTATCACAACAGAGTAGCTACCCACTTAAAGCAAAGTCTTTTTAGAAGTGACGAACGGACTAAGTAGTTCCAGCAAATCCTTATGTAACACTGAGATTTGAAATTTTCAAAATATACTGAGATGATTTTCCCAGAAATATGTATGCCTTTGTTACTCTGATTTAAAATTTCTTAAGTAAATCTAGGTCACATTAAGTCATTTCTTCATCACTTAGTGAAAACAGATTTGTTGGCCACTTGTTTCATAAAATGTGCTCAGCATTGCTATGTGATATTGAGTGCTTTACATGAGGAACGTCAATTAGGAGGAGAAATAGGCATTGATAGAGAAAATAAAAAAATAGAAATACATTCATTGATACATTCTATATTGCAGAGATTAGAGGCAAAACAAAACCTGTGCCTGATTCTGCTTGCTGTGGAGCTTAAATTATGAGGCGAGAGAGAGAGAGAGAGAGAGAGAGAGAGAGAGAGAGGAGAGAGAGAGGTGAGATTAAACCAATAAACATATAATTAATAAAGAATAGTGATCTTTTTATGAATGAAGACACCTGGTGGGTTTAGGAGGGTTTAAGTGAAAATGGGAACTTGAGCTTGTTTGAGAAAGTGTTACAGCTGGTTGGATACATGAGTAAGTGTTAGACAAAGAGTAAAGGGACAAGTGATTTGGGAAAGAAAGTAGCTTGACTTGAAGGCCCTGGGCCAGAAATGAGCTTGTCTAGCTTAAGAATCTGAAATGGGGCCTGTGTGGCCAGAGGTTGAAAAGTGAGGTGAGAAATGGGGGTGGGGGGCTGAGACTGGAGAGGCGGGCAGAGCCAGACCACAGGGCTTGGAAAGCCGCGTTATCCTCAGCTTGTACAGTAATTTACAGAGCAAACTGTGACTGTAGTGGAGAAGCCTGCAAATAAACTTGGACTGAACTACGGTATGACACTAGTAGTGGCCTGGAGCAGAAGAAATGTACAACTAAAATGTAAAAGTGGCTGACTTTGTGCCGAGGAAGTATAAAGGTAAAATGACACCTTTGGTGATGGATCAGACATGGCAGGTAAGGAAGAGCAAGGAGTCTAAGGTGAAGCGGAGGTTTCCAGGTTGAGCGGCTGACTGGAGGCCACAGGTCTGGAGCCTAAGTGAAGCGGGGGGAGGATGATGACTTCAGCATCCGTGTGTCCAGCACAGTGGAGAAATCATGTTTGACACAAAAGGTGAAGAAGGCAACCAGTCATTAAATGTCCAGTTTATACAAGGTATTATTTCAAATGCTTGATTCATTTAATCCTCATAGCAACTCTAAGGGCAGGAATATTGAGACTTTGATTCTTTATGTCAGAGGTCATCATATTCATAAGGACATAGAAACACATATCACTGAATTTAGGAGAGAGCTCATGGTGTGGGAGAGGTTAAAATGCACTCACAAACACATGGTCTAGTGGTATTAAGAGCTAAGTTATATGGTTAGAATGATAGGTGGTAAATACACTCGTAAGGGTGAGAAGAGAATCGACGGAGAACTTGGGGAGTCTTCCAGCAAGTATGGTACCATGCTGAGGATGGCAGAGCCATGGCAAATAGCACAGCTGGAGTCAGAGCCATGTAGCATTTAACCTCCTTTGGTTGTGTTACATCATGTCAGGAGATGTCAACAAAACCAGAGGGGATCATTCTTGGTACTTCTGACATGCATGTGTTCTGGGCAAATAACTGCACACTTCCATTTGAGAGATGGTCTCATTCCTTTAGTATGCTCAATCTTATTATTATTATTTTTTTTAACAGTTTTCGTTGTTCTCAGGAATCTAACACTTTTTGGAATAAAAATGATTAGAGAATGGCTTCATAGAAAAGTCACGACAACATTGAGCAATGCAGTTCCTTGGACTGGGAGACTTCATTAAGTAACAGTAAAGCTCAGCAGTAATTTATAAACACAGAGTCGAGGCCACTCACCATGGCGCAACTTCTCTTCTGATAGTGTCTGAGCCAAACTGAGGCTGGGAGTTCTCCTTGCCAGTCAGCATTTGTCAGTCTCACCAGCAGAGACGTAACAGCTGACACGGGTGTGAAGGCCCCGACTGCCGCAGATCTCACTGAGATGGAGCATCTTGGCACCATGAAGACACTCGGCATCCAAATTATGAATTTTAACAATGACGTTTCATTTTTTACATAATTAACACTACCAGTTCTGGGTTGACAGATTGTACAAATATCAGTGATCCTGGTTTTTAAGTGCCAAGAGTTTGATGTGGGCAAGGATCTCTATTAAGCATTAAATTCTGATCATCTTAGGTGAGTCTATATCCATCCTACACATTCTATGAAGATAAGTAAAATTATGTGCTAAAATGGAAGACAAGATATTTTCTAAGTCATCGCTTCTCGGCCTTTTGGCTAAGATCAAGTGAAGATATTTTCTAGGGCTTACCTTCTTGTTTCTCAGTATTAGATTGAATTAAATAAATTTGCTATTTTTAACAGTAAAAAAAATTTGGTTATCAGCAGTTTCATCTGGTCAGCCTAACAGTACTGAAATCATTGCAGAAAAGCCTACATTTATCTCATTGGTTTCAGGGAAAGATCTTCTACAACTTCCTTTGGCAGTCCCCTCTATTGTCTTGGAATTCATTCTTGCAGGAAATCCTTATTACGAACCTAAATCCCTCTTGAATTAATTTAAACCATTTTACTCCTCCTGTCCTGAATAAAACATTGAAAAGGACAGACTGTTCCCACTTATTTGACCTCCTTTCATCATTTTGAAGACTGTAGTAAAGTGTCCAGTCAGGTTCTCTTCTGTAACCTAAAGTTCCACCAGCCTTCTCAGAGAGACCCTTCTGTTTCCAAATTGAGGCCTATGAATCAAATCTTTCTTGGAGGGTTTCTTGGGGCACAGTGTGTGTGTAGTGTGTGTGAGGTAGAGGACTGGTTTCTCCTTTATTCTGTACCGTATGTACAGTTTTTCAATGATATACATGCTAAATTCTCCTTTGGCATCCCGCCCTTCATCCTTCACACCGCCCTTCACTTGAATTCACACAGGCACTTAGAAAGGAAAAATACAAGTTGCGCATGGTGGCCCATGTCTGTAATCCCAGCATTCTGGGAGGCTGATGCAGGAGGATAGCAAGTTTGAGCCCAGAACTGGGAAAATTAGCTAGAGACTTAGTGAGACCCTGTCTCAAAATTTAAATGAATGAACAAATAAATGAATGAATGAATGAATAAATAAATGGCCAGGGATGTAGCTCGGTGAGAAGGTCTTGGGTTCAATCTCCAGTGCTGCCAAAAATAAATAAATAAATACATAAATAACTAAAAGAAGAAGAATACAAACCAATCTACTATCAATAATTTTAAAATTCCTAAGTCAATTACCAAACAAAGCTCAGGAACATATTTGAAGAAGAGGCACTATGATCAGTTTAAATATAAAGTTTGAAAAATTGCCTAATTATAATTCGTTAATAGAGAATAATGTTTATTATTAAAGGGAATACACACTCTTATAATAATCTCCAAACATGCTGAAAGTGAACGTAATGAGTATAATCATTTTTTATTTTAAAACCTCTTAAATAAGACTAGACAGAATTTCCTCATCATGATTTATATCTCAATAAACCAGCCCACGGTATGACTAACAGAGAACTGCTTGATATAGTCCCAATAAAGTGAAAACGAGGCAAAAAAGTTCAGTTTTACCACTATTATCTAACATAGGTCCGGAAGTACTAGTCACAGGTTCTGAAGGAGAATAATCAGGTACTTGGGAAGCCAGGTGACAGGTTTTATTATGAAGCTATTATAATTAAGGAAGATATACAAATTGCAATAGCACATAGAAGAACATAAAATCTGAAAAATAACAGGAGTTACAGTGCAGATCACAGATCAACAAATTATTCAGGGCCAAGTGTGTGGCCCACTGGAATACTTGCCTGGCATGTGTAAGGCCCTGAGTTTGATTTTTAGCACAGAAAAGAAAAAAGAATGGAGTTTCAATAGATGGTAGCAGGTAGGCTTGTCAGAAAAAATACAGAACCCTCAGTTAAAATTGATTTTCATGTAAGCAACAGATTTTTTTTCTAGATTCAAAACATTGCGTGGGACATTCTTATAGTAAAATTATATTCACTTTTCATCTGAAATTTAAATTAAACTTAATGTCCTATATTTTTATTTGCTAAATCTGGCAACTGTAGTGCCAGGTCAATGTATTACTCATGTGAACAAAAGTAAAAATGGGTCCTTACCTCACATTCTCCACAAAAGTAAACGCTAAATGGTCTCAGGTCTTAAATGTGAAAGGCAAATTTTAAAATATGAGGGAAAAGTTCATGACCTTAGAATGGGGAAAAAGTTCCCTAAATAAAACTCAGAATTGTAAGCTGTTTTTTTTGAGGTGGACATTTATAAACTTGACAACCTGAAAATGACATACTTTTTCTTAAAAAAAATTATAAAAAGAATGAAAAGAACTATAAACTGAGAGAAGATTTTCATGACACTTTGTTTTATTCAGCTTTCTGTTACTGAAATAAAATACTTGAGGTGATTAACTTAAAAAGAGGGAAGGTTTATTTTAGCTTACAGTTTTGGAGGTTTCAGTTCATGCTCAGTCATCATCATTGCTTTTGGGCCTGTGGTGAGGCAGCACAGCACAGTGGAAGGATATGGCTATGGAACTTATTCATCTTATGGCTGGGAACAAAAAAGAGAGAGACTACAGTCCCATAATCCTCTTCAAGGTCATGACCCTAGTGACCTAAGAGCTCTTACTAGGCCCCTTTCTTAAACATTCCACCATCTCTAAATAGCACCAGAGGCTGAGGACTGAACCTTTACCATATGGCCCTTTGGGGGGTGTTCCAAATCCATACTACAGCTGACTTACAACCCAAAAAGGAATATAGTTCAGAATATAGAAATAATTTCTACAAATCAGAGAGATTTTGATGATAAAAAGATAAGAAAAAAAGGAAAAAAGACAAAAGCTATGAAGAGGAAATTTTTATAAAGGGGAAACACAAATGGCCAAAATTTGTGAAGATATGTTCAACCTCATGAATAGTCAGGACAATACCAATTAGAGACAATATTTTGCACCATCAGATATCATACTGCAAAAACAATGAATTGATTATGGTAATCATTGCACAATGTCTACATGTATCAATTTATGACTGTGTCCATCTTGAATAAGTACCATCTTTATTTGTCAATTAAATATTTTCAAATTTAAAAAAGCCACACACAGGCTGTAGCATATTTGAAATGTGACTAATGTGATTGAGGAACTGAAGGTTTAGTTATCTTAAAGTTTTAATTATTTTAAATTTAAAAAGTAGTGGAACAACATATTTTTCTGCTCAAAACAAGTTTATTGTTTTAGTAGGACTACTTTTCATCACTGAAAATGTATCATTCACATGGAGATATGCCGTAAGTATGAAACATACTGGATTTTAAAAAAGTATGATAAAATAATTTTTATCCTGATTAAATATCAATAAGTGGTTTGGATATATTGAATTAAATAAAATATATCATTAAATTACTTTCACCTGTTTCCTTTTACTTTTTAAATGTAGACATTAGAAAATTTTAAATTACATATGTGACATTTCTATTAGAGAGTGTTAGTTGAAATTATGATTTCTTTAGTTATCTTCTTTCCTTAAAATTCCTGGATGCTGAAAAGTTCTTACAGAGTTTTTTTTAATCTCAAAATGTTATTTATAAACTTCCCAACCCCTATATATGTTGTGTTTCCACAACCTCTGATTTAGTGATCTCCAAAATGAAGAAATTCGTGCAACATTGAAAACAATTTGAAATTACATTTGGTGCTTCCTTCTTAAACTGTCAATAGATTTCAAGAATCATGTGTTTGAGTTTTGAGCAAATTACCAGCAGATGGTGACCTTGTAACTTTTCCATGACTAGGACTTTTAGATGAGCCTGATTTTTCTAAGACCATAAACTTTATGTTGCCAAATACTGAATAACTATACGCTGAGTGGTTATAAAATTAAACTTGCTCTGTTCTTAAATGTGAATATTATTAGTGTCCTTCTTGTGTCCACCACGAAATCTGTGGTTTATGAACAAATACATGTTTGTTTGTTTGTTTGTTTGTTTTCCTAATTTCCCAGTTTAAGTGGTTTTTTTCGGGTGCCTTGGTCCCAAGTTTATTCTTTGTGATCATTTGCTGAGCATCTTCCATCTTCTTTGTCCAGATCCAGGGCTTGTACAGTCCACCTTGCAAGCTCTGTGGAGGATCTCCCCACTTCTTACCATGGCGGACCCCATGGCAGGTATTCTGGCTCTCAACTCATCTTGTTTCCAACAACTCCCTCTAGTCTCACTATGGAAGCAACTTTGGGGTTGCTCATCTGTAAGCTAGCAGGTTGATTTTCTTTTTGGCTGACCTATATTGCATTGGGCCTGCCTCATGTTGGCAGAGAACACCCCGCCCAGTGGATTTCTCCTGGAGAACCAAATGGGAAGCAGAACAGGTGCACCTTAGTCTTTAGACCCCCACCCCACCTATCTAATATCCCTTCTCTGACAGTCTCTAGGTCAAATGTTAAAGATGGGTCACCAGGACTTATGTGTCTCACCTCCTCCCACCTCTCCTGAATTTCTCCCTCTAACATCGCTCTTCTTACCTCTATATAATCCCTCTGTTTGTTGTCTCCCTCTGCCTGGGTGGAACGGGCTTTGGTTTCAGGCTGGATTTCATTCTACATGTTCCCTCACTATATCATATGTCCCTCCTTCACAACATCAACATTATAACCGAACCTTAAGGCATGTGGAAATGGGAGGAAGATCAACTTACTCCCAAGAGTAGTCAAATCAGTGAAGATGTAAAAATACCATCCACGAACCAAATGTGTTTTCATATAATTTTCTAAAGTGTGCTAGAAACAGAAATGTGACTTTGAACACTTTTAGGGGAAGGAAAGATAAGAATTTATGTCCAAAATAGGATTAAATGGACTTTTAAATACCTTTTTAGTATTCTTAGCTATGTGGAAGCTTATATAAAAATTGCTTCTCTTGGTCAGTAATATTTTGTAGCCTCTCCACTGCATGAGGTCACAGCTTGCCCAGAGAATCAAAACCCTTTTGTACAGTTTAGAAAATGAGATATTCAGCTTATCTAAATGGGCTGTCTCTATCCCCTACAGATATAAGTTTAATAAGATCTCATTCTCTGCTTTTCTTAAGTTGAAACTAAAATTTCAGGTCAAATATATTTTCACTTCTCTCTCACTCTTTGTTCCCAGAACTTTTTTTTTTTCCCCATGAAAAGGAGTCTGAAGCATGGATAAGATGAACATGATGGTCCACGGTTTCACCTGCAAGCTCCCTTATTATATCTTATTTTGTCTGATTCCTTCTTAGTTTATGAATGCACACCAACACCTCTGAGTTTGGCTTGAATCTTGCATCCAAAAAAGAAGTTAATTTTATCCCTTAACATCTCCTAAAAGCGTGAGGTTTGAAATTTTTTTCCCTAAGATTGAGAGTCTTTTAAATGAACAATAGTTTTCTGTAGTTAAAATTAGCCCAGGATCAATACCACAGATTGACACAAGGTAATAGTAATATATGTATTATAATAGTAATAATAGTATCAATAAGATACTATGTGAACATAGTATCAATAAGACACAATATGAGCATAGTATCAATAAGACACAATATGAACATAGTATCAATAAGACACAATATGAACATAGTATCAATAACATACAATGTGAACATAGTATCAATAAGACACAATATGAACATAGTATCAATAACATACAATGTGAACATACTATCAATAAGACACAATATGAACATAGTATCAATAAGACACAATATGAACATAGCATCAGTAAGACACAATATGAACATAGTATCAGTAAGACACAATATGAACATAGTATCAATAACATACAATGTGAACATAGTATTTTAGCATCTCTATGCTGAAAAGTGCTCCAGATCAGGAATCAGAAAAAAGATTATAGTATAGATAGTCCTGCCATCACTACATATCTATCTTTGAGTATCTCACTTCATTTTTGCTAGGCTCCGAATTCCTCCCTCTATAAAATATGGAATTATATCAATTTTTATTCTAAAGCCTTTAATTTGATAAAAATCTGTGATTGTGATATCTAGAGGAGGAAAGTGACCATATACACTGAAAAAACAGACAAGGAAACATTTCTACCAGCTACTCCCACTTTTAACTGTGCCCTTATATTGTTTCCTGCCAAACCAATGAGGGATATGGACTGTCTGGCAGAGTCACCAGGACAAAGGATTAAAGGAAGAAAAAAGGATCCAGATGTTTCCATTTGGGGTAATTGAATTTTCAGACACATCTAATTCAGATGAGCTGTAGCCCATGAACAATTGAGCCAGAGACATAAAAATGAATCTTATAATTCTACTGGGTCTTCATGACGCTGCTCCCCATTCGCCATTCTAATCGATATTATTTCCTCACATGTCTGTGATGACAAGGTGGGAGTCAAGGCAAAGGACACTTTTAATCAAGAAAGCAAATTAAAGCCTCCAGGGCCCAAGTGGTTCACAGAAAAGTTTACTGCGTGCCCACTGGGTACTATTTCAAGTGAGATCAGAAAGGGATACCAAAAATAAAGAATAATAGTACTGAAAAAGTTCCTCAATCTAGGGGAAGAAAAATGTGCCTAATTAAAAAAAAAACTTTATGACCTTCAAGAAAGTCATAAATAGCAAATATTTTTATCTGCACGTTGAATGTTTCATTTAATCCTTCCAAGTTTAGTCTGTTATATAAACTTAATCAATTAAACCAAGAAGGGGGCAAAACTTGCATCCCACTTGGAAAACTTGATCTTTATCTACAAAGTCTTTTAAATTCCATGGTAAATTTTAAATTTAAGAAATAAATAGGAAACTGGAGCCAATAATAGACAGGGTAAAGAGTTATCATTCAAAACTTCTGAGAGCGAAAGGGGGCACTTTAATTTCTTAATTTTTAAATTTTTATTACTATACACTTGTAGTACAGAATGATTATACTCATAGTGGGGAGCTGGTACATATACATAACACATTTAATTCCTTTTACTGCCCTTTCCCTTCTCCCCCTTCCCTTCTTTCTCCATCTCTTTGTTCTCTTCCTATTGACAGAAGATCTATCTCTCTCTTTCCTATTATGTTTTATATTTTGCTCTTTAAATTATTTACATTTGGGATTTTTCATGTAAGAGAACGATGTGATATTTAAACTTGTGTGTTACACAGTCACAATAGGCTTAAAGGAGGACTATTTTGAGTAGAGTTGGGTATATGGCTGCTCTTTCTGCAAAGAAAATAGACTTGTCTCAGGATCTGGCATCATCAGAGTGAACTTTATCTGGAGTCAAAATATTGAGTCCAGAAGTAAAACAGAGGTTCACAAACTGCCTGGCTAAACGTTTCAGTCAAATCCTCCCCATCCCCAGCATGGAAAATTTGAGGTGACTTCTGACACCTACTTTCCCTTCTATGCATTTCTTTGAGTAACTTTCAGTTGTTTACTGAACACTTACTTGGTTACAGAAATGAACGCAAAAGTTTAAAGTATAATCCTGTTAAGGAGTTGGCTGCTAGCATGGCATGTGTGTCACTAGGCATCACCGGATAAATTGCCAAATCAATTTTACAGAGAATGAGCTGGAAATTAGACGGGGGAGTGACCATGTTAGGATTGGGAGGTAAGGCATTAGGAAAAGATGTGGCATTCAAGTTAGGTCTTGAGGGATTAGGTCAAAATTGCAATTTACAGTGTGGCCCTTGATATTTCCCATCTTCATTCCCAATCAGCCTATGACAAGATATTAAATATAGAAACTAAGAAATAATGATGATTAAAAAAAAACCTTTGGAACTACTATGTAAAGGGTTTTATAAGTCACTGAGAGAAGTATAGGCATTTCTGTGGAAAAGTGGACCAAGAACATGCAAGGGCAGTTAACAAAAGAGTGGCCAAAATATACTTGAGAATTCATTCAGTTATCGCGTAAAAAATGTGGAAAAAAAAAGCTTGACAAATTGGTGGAAGTGGGTAGAGGGCTATTGGTAGGAGAAGGTAGAGTGGGATGATGTTTTCTGGAAATCAGTTTTGCCACATGGATCAATAAGTATATATTCTTTGGTTCAGAAATATCACTTTTAGAAATTCACCCTCAGGATTTAATCAGATAATTATACAAAGATGTAAGTATGAGCAAGGATGATCAATATAGTATTGTTTATATTAAAGTGAAAATTTAGAACCTGCTAGTACTACATTAGTAATGTATTTCCTTGGTAAACTTCTGTAAAATGTGGTGGACTTACTATTGTGGTCAATTTGAGCAGGAACGCCCAGCTGGATTGAGTTGGTGCGGCTCTGGGTATAGAAGATCCACCTGAAGGTCATTGCCAACACAACATAAGGGAGAACGGGAGCAGAAGATAGTGGTGGGCTGTTTCCCAGGAGAAGCTCTGTTGTGGCTGGTTCTCCCAAAGGGAACTTGGCTGTTCTCATCACAGAAGGAGCTCGGGGCCTTGCTGTCATCGAGGATGGCTGCTGCTCACTTCAGGGGAGCTCTAGTCTTCATCTCCATTGTGAGTACCGTATACTGGTTCCAGTATTGATTTCTTCAGCCTTTTAGTGCAAACACAGATAAACATGGGACAGTGCTGTGGGCTCCCAGTCCTTGATTGGATCTTTCAGGTCTTCAGTGCACAGGTTGATGTTCTGTACTCTTTCTGAATTTGGCTTATATGTGTGAATGTTGTAACTTGGACTTGTCCTGTATTAAATCAAAGTAACTAGTACATAAAAAAGTAACTTGTAGGATAATAGATATATTCATTAGCTTAATTACGGTAATCATTCCCCAACATATCTGTATGTCAAAATATAATATTGTTCACTTTGGATGTATACAATTTTTATTTGTTGAGTATACCTCAGTAAAGTTAGAAAACTGACACATTTGTACGTAGTCGCTGAAAAGATTAATGTGCAATTATATTCATTAAGCTGTTTTGAATGAAAAAGATGGGCCAGCAAATAGCAGGTGTAATAAGGTTCTTAGTCTATATATCTTAGTCTATCTATAAACATATAGAAAGAGTTATTTGTTGTTTGCCCAAATATGAACAATAATTACCTCTAAATGATAATTTTGGTGGTAGCACTAGTAGTCTGTATTTGGAGGGGGGTTAAGTTTTAGTTTTATGATATATTTGTATTATATTAGATTTTTATTATATTGTTAGAATTTTATTCGGTAAGCATGTGCTGTCTTTATAAATAGATTATACTATTAAAACAATTAAAAGTACTTTGAGGGAAAATATCTTGGTGATTTGATAAGCAATATCCATATTCTACACACAGAAACACATTTTCAAGCTTGCTCCTATGGGATCCTCAATATAAGCTTACCGATATTTCCTTAAGCCATAATTTGGTACAAAAATGCTGAGAAGGCCCAAGTCTCTGTATGTGTCTGATCCACGAATCTATTTTTGAAAGTCTAGATGTGTGGATGTTCATGCCATTTTGTCCAATATTATTTTTCTAACTAAATTTTTGAAAAAATATTGAATTGCAGTGAACTCGAGATTATATTTCATGACAACTCCTTGGAGCCCGTTTGATCTATGTATTTCCTTCCTCATGGAGCCATGTGTCTTAGTCATCAATCTTAGGATAGTATTAATAGTCTTTTGTCAAAGCAAAGGAACTTATTAATGTCAGTAGAACATGTCTAGATAAAAGGCCATCCCTCCTCCTCTTTTAAGTAAAGACACATTAGCAAGTATGAGCATTTCAGTAGAAAGGAGTTTTGGATCGTCTTTAGGGTACGAATAAATGTATAGTCAAGGTCTTTCTGTTTCACTCATAGCATCATCAAAACAGCTTGGGCTTGAAACGTGGCCCAAACTCCATAAACTCTTACTGAAGTGTACATGAAAAATGAATGGCTCACAATGAATGCTAATTCTGTCTTTAGTCTCCCAGATACACTGTATTGTAGGTAACTAAATATGAAAGTAATTTGTATGGCATAATTATTTATAAAACAGAGAGAAAAATCTTCCAAAAATAACTACATTTTAGAGTAAAGAATCTGTCTGCACTCCTGTTTTCTGGTGATAAATACCAGCACTCTGATAAATCCATTCTTAATTTAAAATAGTAAAATATAGGTGGGCACAGTAGCCCAGATACTATAATCCTATAATCCCAACAGCAGGCTGAGGCAGAAGGACCACAAGTTTGAGCCCTGTGTGTGTAATTTAATGTCTTCAGAGAGAGATACTGTCTTAAAAATGCAAAGTAAAAAAAGAGCTGAGGATATAACTCAGTGCAAAGGCCCTGGGTTTAATCCTTAGTACTGAAAGAAAAAAAAAAAGTAAAATATATTGTTACCATGAACAAAGATGTCTTTTCTGGTTTTTGTAATTAGAGTTATGGTCTAGTTGGATTAAACAAGTTGAGTTGCACAAACAAAGTCAGGTAATACAAAATAAGACTAAAAAATCAGAAAATCATGTCATATATGAAATTATTAGGAAAATCACAAAAGAGGAATTTTAGAAAAATATTACACACACGCACACACACACACACACACACACACACGTATGCACACCACATGCACACACCGAACTGCCAAACTCTATCTACTCTAAACCTACAGAAAAAGGATCTATGGGTGGTGAAGCCTGAGGATGTATATTTTTAAAGCACCAAGGTGGTTCTGATGAGCAGCCAGCCTGATAACCAAGGAGTAAGCCATCTGGTCCCACCTGGTTTTCCGGACAAATAAAAGGGGACCCCACCATCATGAGAGTTTACAGCTAATAAACATTTGAAATAGTATTGGCTTTGGAACCAATTAACTCTTGGGGAAAACTGCTTTAAAAAGCTTCAAGGTCGAGACTACTCTTTTTGTAATTAAAAAATGTTTTTCCTGAAAAATTTCATGTTATTTTGTTATCACAAATAATACATATTTGCTATAACATTTTTGAAAGTAAACTATACAACAGACCAAAGGAGGTATAAAAAAAATCTTATAATTCTGTCAATTGGATATCACCACAACAATATCCCTTTGGATTTTTCATATATAAACGGAATAATATACTTCCGTTTATATATGAAAAAACAGTAGTGTAGTCTTGTTGTATGTAGTCTTGTTGTATGCTTTCTAAAATGAACGATAAAACAGTAGTGTTTTCCTTTGTTAATATTATTCCATGAGATAATAACGGGCTGCAGAAAATACCATCTTATAATTTTATTGCTTTTCTATTTTTGAAAATTTTAGCTTTTTGATTTATGACTTAAATAATCCTGCAATGATCTTTCTTGACCACACATTTTTATTTGTTGTTTGAATACTTCCTTAGGAATGCTACAGATAGGGTTGTTGGGTTAAAAATGAATCTTTATAAGTCGTTTCATGCATATTACTCAATTACACTTCGGAAAGAGTATACTAATTTTATGTTTTGATCTGGGTTTAGAAGTCAGTAATATTGTTTATTTTATAATCTTTGCTAGTTTGATTGATGACAATGGATCTCAAGTTAATTTGCATTTCTTTGAAACAACTTCTAAAGATATTTAATGTTACCTTCGTGGTTACTGGCCATTTATATTTCTTGAGAGAAATGCCTGATCATATCCTATATTCTTTTTTCAGTTAGGGTGTTTAGCTGTTTCTTAGGGATATAAACTCTTTACATTTCTCAAGTGTAGAGTGGATTTTTCCTATTTACTTTAAAAAGCTTCCTTAAGATGTTTTGAGATGTATAGCAGTTGATCATTACTTTTTGAGAGCAATCACAATTCAAATGTGCCCCTGCCAATGAGTCAGCCTTGGAAAGATTATCAATTTCACAAGAATAACACATAGCCATCTTGCACTGTACCACTTCAACCTCTAAATGCAAGAGTAGCTGTCACTCTACAACTTCTGGTTTAGCAAAAGGTCACTACCACCTGCATATGAATTTAAGTGAATGTTTCATATCTCAAGAGGTACTTAGATTTTGAGTTTTGCCTCTGCTTAAACACTGTTCTGTTCAAGAAATTTTAAGTATTGAGGAATAAGGCAGGAGAGGTAAAATCAATTCTGCAACTCTTGGCTGTACAGGTATGATGTGGAAGTCACGAAAGAAAAGCATCACCAGGCATGGTGGTACACACCTGTAACCCCAGCACTAGGGAGGCTGAGGCAGGAGGATCCCTGCAAGTTCAAGGCCAGCCTGGGCTACATAGTGAGTTCAAGACCAGCCTGAATTAGAATGAGACCCTGTCTCAAAAAAACCTAAAAAAAAGAAAAGCATCAATCTGTCTATGTATAAACACAGCTGTGTGAAGATGCCACACTGCAAATCGTATTTTAGAAACTTTATTAGTGTAATTGTATACCTTGCTTTATTTAATCATGAGTATAAAATTAGATGGTTTCTGTAGAGATTTGCAATAAAAACACATTCATGCACTATTTCCTTTGATTCTGAACAACAGATGGGGTTAAGGGGGGGGGCATGATCATTAGCACAGCAAAACTGGTAAGGAAACTGACATTTAGTGGGTCAAATGACTAAATCGAGTCCGTGGGTGATTAATGCGACAGATTAAAAGGTAGGATGCTCTACTGAAAGTCCAATGCTTAGTGAAGGAACTGGTATTTTTTAAAAAGCTCAACATCAGAAAAAGGCAAAGGAGCCAAAATGAAGTCCCTGAGAAATAAAATGGAGAATTTTCCAAAATCTAAGTGAAGCATGAGTGTGGTTGAGTTTGAATGTAGCTACAGATTTAATGGAATTCTTGGTTTGCTGTTATTTTCTATATTTTAAGTGCTATTTGTTTTCACAGTTTTATTACTATGTGAGGATTTTATTTCACATGGTTGAGGCAATGTTTTTCTTTCACCATCTCTGTGTTGAAACATCTTTCTGCATATCGAGGGTCTACGCTCGCGTGTATGAATATATAGTTTATTTTTAAGTCAGGTTCTTTGGTCGAGTATGGTTTGATCTGTACTTGTATTTTGTAGTCAATGTTCCATGAATGTTAAGCAATTTGTTAAGCACAGAAATCTGGAGTTACAGCTTTGTTTCCCTGCACCATGGGGTATCATGCACACACCCACACTCCTGCTATTCATTTTCTCTGACTACTGGCTTTTATTTGAAGGCAGTTTTGTTTGGAGATGACTGAAAGGTCCAATATAGAAATGGGAAGGTAAAATTGATAGAAACTGAAAAGGCATTTGGAAAGAATTAAAAAAGAAACAAGATAAAGTTGGATACTGTGGAAACCTCAAGTTTTGGAGAACAGCAGAGAAGGAGCAGCCCCAAAATGCTGAAGACACACCAGGAAGTGAGGAATCAAGCACAGTGCTCATTTCTTTACCAGATATCCACAGGGTGGGGGATCCTGACTATGTGACATTGGCATTTAAACTCAGAGACCAAGATGACTGCTTGGAGAGGCTAATAAGGGTTAGTTAGGATTCATTCAAGTCATGCGTCCTAACTAAGCCTTATTTGAGACATATGCCATGTATGTTTTAAGTATGTCTTAAACATGCCATATTTAAGACACATGGCAATGAAAGGATATACTCTGTCAAAAAGAACCTCATTAATATGAACAACAAAAACAAAAACAAGATCTGATAATCGTATTCGACAAGACACTGGGTGATTAAAATATATTGTATCTATAGAAACCCTACCTGAGCGTTTAACCAGGTAGAGAACAAAAGAAAAAGGGGAAAGCATTGTTGGTGGAGATACCATTACATCCACCTGGGATTAGTGAAGGACATAGATGAGTTCTTGTCCTAGGAGAGATAGAATAAAAGCATAGAGATAAGATTGAGTAGGTAAGAGAAAGTTATTTGCCTGTGGCCTACCTGCCAATCAGCAAATTTAAGCAGATTCATAATTCTATTTGTTGTTTTAGCCCAACAGCTTGGCAACACTTCTTTACAAATATTCTTTATTCCTCACTCTTCTTGTCTAGATGTATCTGGAAAATACATTACATTGACTGGACTCTCTTGTAATCCATGACTGTAAATATAGACAAGCCAAGAATAGAAGGACCATTCTATCCTCCCTGTCAAGACTCTTGCTTTTTCTAGAAAGGATGAAATGTGAATCTTCCAACATTGTTTTTCATTTTCAAGATTGTTTATTCTGGGACCTTTTTATTTACGTATCAATTTTAGGATCCGGCATCTAAGACTTTCAGAGGGATTACATTAAACTCGTGGATCAGTTTGGAGAGTATGGCCATCTTCACAATATTAAGCCTTCTGATCCATGAACATGGGATGTCTTTTCCTTTGTTTTGCTGTTCTTTCATTTCCTTGGGTGATGTTTTGGAGTTTTCAGAAAGCAGCTTTTATAGACTGTCTTTTGCTGAATTTATTCCTAAGTGATTTATTCCTTTCGATGTTATTGTAAATGGAATTATTTCCTTAATTTTAGTTTTGAATTTTTCCTTGCAAATAAATAAAAATAGGATTGATTTTTGCACAATGATTTTGTATTCTGTAACCCTATTGAACTCATTTATTTGTTCTGATGGTATTTTTAGTGGATTCCTTACGATTTTCTATGATGAAAGTTGTCATAATATAATTTTACTTCTTGTTTTTCCAATTTGGATGATCTTTATTTCATTTTCTTACCTGACTGCCCTGGGTAGAATCTAAAGTAGAATGTTGAATAGGAGTGGTGAGAACAGATATTCTTGTTCTGGATTTCCACTGTTCTTTAAATTTAGTGAGGTCTCAGCTTTTTGTCTTTCCGGTAATCCAACCACACCTTGATAAAATACTCATTTGAATTAGATGTGATGATATTTTTGAGAAAGGATCCTTACCCTTAAGTATGGCACTGACTATCAGAATTCTCAAAAACAATGGTTAGATACAATATCATTAAAGCATGAAGACCCAGGCTCTAGTCACTACTATAGACAATAGTAGTTGCTAAATTAATTATGTCCCATTCATGAAAGGCTAGAGCATCTCTGGAATATTTAAACCAATGTGTATATGTTTATTTTCACCAATTTAGTCAATTTCCACTAGTTTTACCAATGAAAAACAATACATAACATTCACTCTGTTAATTAGCCAAAGATTTGTGTTTTGTTAGAAATAACAATAGCTGAAACAGTGGTAGTTGTATCATCTGGAAGGTAGAACTTCTGATATAATGTTATCGAATCACCCTTGAAATTGAACTCTGAATTACGGCAGTTAATTGTCCTTGGAATGCAGCTTAAATTAACATGTGCACACACATACATTCATATATATTATAACAATTCTTTGTGCTAAAATATTTAAAAATAGGTTACAGACATCATAACAATGCTGAATAGACATTCCTTAGTGTGGCTGAAACAGAACTCTTGTTTTCTTTTTAAAGATATTTCCCTCATGGAAATTTCCTCTCTCATTAAATTATGCATTAATATCACCATCCATGCATGTGGTTAAGATGAAAATCTCGGCATTAGCCTTGATTTCTCACCTTCTACCATCAGTTCACTAGCAAATACTTTCATTACACCTTTAATTTACATCTTAAAGCCATCTCCTTCTCTTCTTCACCATCACCACCTTAGTCAAAACTACCATATTTACATCAATGAAAAAAAATGAAGTGGTGTGGCAGAGTCTATGCCAGTTCCCTTGGTCACTAGCCTCTTTTCTGAATGTCTAAGCTGGATGCCTAACAGATTCTTTTTTTCTTTTTGGTGAACTGATTCCATGCTCAGAAGGGCAGTGAGAGGGATCTTTTCAGTATGTAGAATGGGTTACATCAGTTCCTTTACTGAAACCAACCAGTGACTTCTAATCACACTGTCATGGATTCCACTCTTCTCGTTCTAGCTGTGAAGTCTCTGTGGTCTGGCTCCTGATTACTTCTTTCATTTCCTTTTAGCCTACACTCTGCCCACAAGGTTCCTGTTGAGCTAGTCAAATTTTTGGTCTTAAAAAGTGACCAACTCATTTTTGCCTTGGGGCCCCTGCACTGGCATCTGGCTTGCTTTGGGGACTGGCCAGACAGCTCTTTCTCTCATCTTGGAATGGCTGCCTGTTTCTCGTAACTCGGGTCTAAATGTCAGCTTCTTAGAGGCTCCTCTCCACTACTGTCCTCCTCCACTCCGCCTGCCCATTTTACTGTCTACATTACACACGTTTACTGTCTGCATTACACATGTGTCATGTTCCCCCAGCCTTGTTTGTGTTGTGCGGCTTTGTATCCCTGTTGTTGAGAACTATGTATAGTATCTACAAGGGCTCAATAAATGTTTGTTGAATGAATAAGTGGAAATTTCAGAATAAAGCTGACATGCTGATAAAATGAGCATCTGTTTTTTGTTGGACTAGAATTTTCAATATCAAAAAAGTGAGTTATAATCTTGGGGTTCAAAATGTCAATTAATTATATTTGTTGTAATAAGATATGATCGAGACCTATTTTTAAAACAGTGTGTGCATTATCTGTTTAATTTGCACATTGCTATGTGATTTACATTTGAGTTACACTGGGTAGTCTCAGGACCCACCTGGTTCACTTTCCTACAGTGTCCGGCCTACCAGTGAGCCACCCTCTGCACATGCAGCTTTCACTGGGATTCTAACAGAATCAGAATCCCTGTGATACTCCAGTAAGGAAACTCATCAGTATTCCTGATTTTAAAAAGACAAAAATTCATATTGCCTTAGACAAGAAGTTTCAGGTGTTAGGCTCTTTAATGCTTATTATTAGTTAATATTCATTACTTTCTTAAAAATGGGCCTCAGGTTGCAATTTGAGGGACACAGGGGACTGGAGTAGACAAGAGTTAGGTGACACAAGGCAATTGCCTTGTGTAGAGCACACTTAGAATAATAATAACAGTTACTTGAGGCATCCACTGGCTCCTTGTTTTCTTCTTCTTTCTCACTGCTCCCATCACTACACACTTTAGGGCCATGAGATAGCCCTAAAGTCTGATCCCTGCAGAAACTCACCAGACTTGTTCCAAGTCTGGGGTCAAAGCAGCGGTGTGCTGTAAATGTTCAATGAATAGCTCTGCAGGAAAAGAAGTGAGTTTACAGTGTTTACTGGTTTCCACAGGTGAATGCTCCCGTGATAGCAGATCTCAAGGTACCAGTGGGATAACACTGAATAAAGATACAGGAAAAGAAGCCGATAGTTGATAGTTGATTCTCACAAGCTAGTATAAGCTGGCTCTGGCACACCACTGGATCAAAGATAGACATTCTCGGCTTCAAGTTCAGGAAGTTTGAAGCAGATACGGATGGAAAAGATTTGGTAAATACCTTTAGGCAGAAGCAATCTCACACTCCACACCAAGATATAAGACAAAGAAAGTAAACCCACCCAAAACTCAAAATCAAACCAAACCAAAAAAACTTTAAATGGGGGGGGGGTGAAGCTTGGAGAGAAACGATATTCTTGAACAACCAGTGTGTGCTTGCACTGCACGGGAGTCTGGGAGCGCACGCCGTGAAGATTTGATGGAAGACACAGCACACGAAGCCTGTGTCTCTCCCAAGGCCAGAGCACAGATCCTCTTACAGTTTTCCCTAAGAGTGAAAGGCCCTGAGTCTCCTTGGTCCCACCTGGGGCCAGCAGCTTCATCTATGTGCCCCTTGGCACTCTGGCAGAACTAGAGGGAGAGAGGCACTGTGAAGGGTGTTACCGCAGGTGGGCAGCGATCCTAAAAGGTCTTTGTCTTCCTGAGGCCACAAGAGGTGCCACCTTCCCCTTACTCTACATCTTCCCCTTACTCTACATCTTCCCCTTACTCTACATCATCTTCCCTGTGCCTGCAAGAAGTACAGGGAAGGCTAGGGTGCAGGGGTGAGGATCCATGATTTTGAGGGCATAACTGTGTAGATCAAGAAGTTTATCCACAATAGCAGACATCTCACCTACAAATAAGAAAGCCCACATTTTCATTTTTGCCTGGGGGCCTGGCACATTATGTGCTTGATCTCAGACCTGGGTCCCCCAGGACTTGCTTGTCTCCATTTCCCCAGGATTCTCCCTCACTGTAATCGAGGGGCCAGAAAGAAGAGCAACCAAGCAGTATCCACGAAAGAGTGCTCAGGGTGGCCCCAGGACTACATCCTGCAGCACTATCCCTCCAGGGCATTAGAGGTCAGTGAGCTCAAGAACTCAGAGAAAACATCCCGAAACCCCACCAGCAGAAACTTATAGGTCATATCAACACAGTGAAGTTATGGGAAGTCTCCCCAGTAAATAAGATACCACTCAATTTTGTCTAATGATTAAATTTTAAAAACCAGCATTTATGTAGGGGAAGATGGTTTTTTGTTGTTTTCTGTCTTTGTTTTTGTTTGTTTGTTTTTGGATCTATTCTTAACATCCTGGACACTCACTTGGGAAGTCCTGCCCCAGAAAACAATCAGCCATATCTCTCTAGATCTGGGTGTAGGGGTCATGCAGCCAGCCTAGCACTGACTTCTTCCCTGAAACCCCTTTGGATACGTTGAGCAGCAAATCATTAAGTTGCTCGTGAGTCAGCTTTCTGTTGCTATGACAAAATACCTGAGATGAGCAACTCAAAGGATGAAAGGTTTATTTTGCCTCATAGTTTCAGAGGTTTCAGTGCATGGTCGACTGGTTCCATGCCTGGCTGTGGGCCTGAAGTAAGACAGAGCATCATGGCGGAAGGCATGGTAGAGCAGAGTTACTCACCTCATGGCAGCCAGGAAGCAGGAAGAAAAGGAAACAGCTAAAAAAGAAGGGACAGGAGTCCTGGTATAACCCCCAGTGTCATGTTCTCATGACCCACTTTCTTCAACGAGGCCTCACCTCCTGTTTCCATTACCTCACAACAATGCCATGAAATTATTGTTTCACTTTTTATTTATGTGTTTGTAGTACATAACGATTACATTCTTATGAGGAGTTGGTACACATATATAACACATTTTAACTCTTTTAATTTTTACCCCCCTTCCCTCTACCTCCTCTCCTCTCCTTCCATTTCTTGGTCCTCTTTCCTGTTGCGAAAGATCTGTCTTCCTTTTTCCTATTATTTTCTTTTATTTCACTTTTTGTATTGTGCATTTCTCATATAAAAGAAACTGTACAATACATAAGCTCATGTGTCTGATTTATTTCCCTTAACATTATAATCTCAATGTGCATCCATTTTCCTACAAATGACTCAAGTTAATCCTTCTTTATGGCAAAGTAGTATTCCATTGTATATAAAGACCACATTTTATTTATCTGTTCATCTGTTGGAGGGCGTGTAGGCTGCTTCTAAGATTTAGCCATTATAAATTTTGCTATGATATAAACATGGATATCACTGTAATATGATGTCTTTAACTCTTCAGGGAGATACCTAGGAGAGGAATAGCTGGGCCAAATGGAATTTCTAATTTCCGTTTTTTTTTTTTTTTTTTTTTTTTTTTTTTTTTTTTTTTTTTTTTTTTTTTTTTTTTTTTTTGGTGGTACCGGGGATTGAACTCAGGGCCTTGTGCTTGCAAGGCAAGCACTCTAATCACTGAGCTAAATCCCCAGCCCTTCTAATTTCAGTTTTTTGAAGAATCTCCATATTGATTTCCACAGTGGTTGAACCAGTTTCCATTCCCAGCAACAGTGTAAAAGGGCTCCTTCTCTCCCACAGCCTCACTAGCATTTGTTATTGTTTGATTTCTGATGATGGCCATTCTTTCTGAAGTAAGATGGAATCTCAGAGTTATGATTCGTCCATGGATTAATCCATTGACTAAGTTAGTGTCTCATGATCCAATCACTTTCCCAAATCCACACTTCTGAACATGTGATACTTTGGCAGACATTGTAGATCTAAATGATTATAGTTGCCATAGTACTGAACTAAGAGAGACTTCATCCAGCTTATTTCCGAAGTAGAAAAGAGACGAGAGGTCCTTCAATGTTAGATCACTATCTGAAAGCAATAAAAGCTTGTTACAACCCAGTCAAGAGTTGAATGCAAGCAATAAAAATAAGAGTTAACATTTACTGGATATTTACTATTCTGGGGGCTGCATTATGTTATTTTACTTTCAAACAAACTGTGGAGTAGATACTCATTATAGATATATGGAGTAGATTCCCATGAGAGGGACATGGAGTAGATACCTATAATGGTTGATGTTCTGGGACAAATTGACAAATCTAAGGAACCCAGTGGTTTGGACAAACACTAGTGTCAATATCACGGTGAAGGAGTTTTTTTTTTTTAGATGAGACTAACATTTAAATCAGTAAACTTCAAGTAAAGCAAATTACCCTTCATAAAATGGATGGGCCTCAACGAATCAATTAAAGTCCTTTAGCGCAAAAAGTGAGATTTCCTGAAGAAAGGATTTTCCTCCAGACTGCAACGTAGAAACCCTGCCAGAGTTTCCAACCTGCTGCTCTGTGGAATTCAGATTTGAGACTGCAGTATGGACTCTTGACTGAATTTTCACCTGCTGGCCTGTCCCACAAATTTTTAGACCTGATAGTTCTTCTGAAAATACATAACAATTCCTAAAAACAAGTCTCTTTCTCTCTCTGTCCCTGTCTCAATCTGTCTGTCTATGTGTACATGTATGTGTACAACAAGCTATGTTGTCATTGATGATGACTCTGTTTCTCTGGAGAGATTTAATGCAGCACCCATGTTGAATGTTTTGTTTGTCTCTCTGGAATTACTTCACAGTTTCACCTAGCTGTGACTGTGAATGTACATTAAATGGCTTCCTCCCTCTCTAGCTACTTGCTGGGTTGGGCCAATGGAAGGCAGTGGCAGGAGGTCAGAAGGTAGGAGGGAAGCGAGGGTAAGGTATTGGTTCTCTTGGCCCTCTCCTGTATGCTGGCAATGTCTGTGGAGCTCTCCCTGGAGCTGGAGCTCCTGTTCAGTGGTCTCTTCTATAGCCAGAGCTGCAGTGGCAGCCACAGTCTTAGCTCTTGTGGGTTCCCATAGCCCTTTGCTCTTCGGGCCTAGGTTGCTTCTCCACTGTTGTTAGCCCTGTCCCTCCCATTACCACCCTTTATGTGCTTTACCATTTTGTCAGAGTTTTCTCTTAATCCTGCCCAGAACTCTGTAAAGCACCCTCCATTTCCCTGTGTGAGTGTGCCATCTGTTTCCTGCCAGAACCGGGAAATTTGATACTCTTGTTATTTTCATTTTGCATGAGGAAATTGAGGAATTTGGTAACTTCTCCAGGACTAGGATTTAAGCCAAGGTCTCTGACTTCAGTGGCACTATTCACAGCTTGTACACTACATACCAATTACTTGTTCTCTCTGAATCACAGTTTCCCCACTTGCAAAATGGGGTCAGTTACAAAAATTTCTGTGATGGTTAATTTTATGTGTCAATTTAACTGAGCCACAGGGTGCCCAGATAGCTGATTAAATGTTATTTCTGGGTGTGTCTGTTATGGTGTTTCTGGAAGAGATTAGCATTTGGAGTCATGGACTGAGTAAAGCAGATGGCTCTTCCCAAGGTGGGTGTGCCTCATCGGATCCATCAAAGGCCTGAAGAGAACAAAAAGATAGATGAAGCCTGGATTTACTCTCTCTCTGCTTGAATTTTGAGCTGGGACATCAGCTTCTCTTGCCTTCTGTGCTTCTGGTTCTCAGGCCCAAAGGCCTAACTCTTGACTGAAATCTATACGATTACTCTCCAGCTCTCAAGACTTTGAATTACACCACCAGCTTTCCCAGGTCTCCAGCTTGCAGATGACAGATCTCAGCATCCATAATCAGGTCAGCCGGTATCTTAACCTTACAGAGAGTAAATCTCCCCCTCTCTTTCTCTCTCTCTCTCTCTCTCTCTCTCTCTCTCTGTATATCTGTCTTTGTGTGTAATATAATTGATATCCTATGGCTATCCAAAAATATATCACATATGTGAGAACAAATACTAATACAACTTCTTGTAGAGTTCTAGTGAGGACTCTATAAATACTACTCATCGCTATTATTTGCCACACATACACACAAAAGAACCTTCATGGGCACAAAAGTTTTCACCTCACATGCTAGGGATGGTGGTGCACACTTGTAATCCCAGCACTTGGGAGGCTGAGGCAAGAGGATCACCCCAAGTTTGAGGTCAGCCTGGACTACATCATGAGTTCAAGGCTGGCCTGAACTCCATAGTCAGACCTGATTTCAAAAACCAAAAAACAGAAAGAGATGTTCACTCCCCCCGAGGATCATTATAGGATGTCTTGGCTGATGCATGGACAGCCCCAGTACAGGGCCAGACACACGTGGCTGCTCAGCATATGGCATAAAACTGTCATCTCATCTATTACTCTTTTTCAATGCTGTACTCTCCTGAAACATGTTCTGAATTCTGTATGAGCAAAATTTTCAGGTGAGGGGGTGGGGAGGAATCATTAGAAGTACTTTACATATGTTATCTCATGTAAATGTCACGCAAAAAATCTAAGATGAGTTATTCCAGTTTTATAGACAAGGAAATTGAGGGCCAAGAAGTTAAATAACCTATTTAACGCCACTACTCCAACTGGTGAAGTATTCCAATCCCAGTATGTCTGATTTCATATTTACTGGTGCTGAAGATAACTTAAGAGGAGAGGTAATATTCAGTCAGTCAGAACTGGTGTCATAGGGCCTACTGTTAATATTTCCACTGATAAATGACTGCTACCTCAGGTCTCTTGCACATACTGTGTCCACCTACTCCTTCATCCTCTCAACTCCAAAGACATGGCTACACTCATGGGTCTGTGCCCGCACCTTAGCATGCATTAATTTTAAGAATATCACATCTAGAATCGAACCCAGTAAAGTAACTGGAGAATCATAGCTCAGAGAAGCAAGGAACAGGCTGTGTAAACCTTATAGAAGGAGCAAGAAGGAGCATGATCCGGGCATTTTCAGAGCATTGTGGAAAATTCCCCTGATTTCTGCGTCTCTGTCCCCTGTCTGATACCCTTAGAGGGATGAGGTTCGGAGAGAGGCAGAATTTTCTGTCCCCACAGCCCAGAAATCTACCCTTGTTTCTGGACTATCCTCATTTTGGCCTTGACTGCAGCTCTACACTGAGGCCCAAGTATCTATCTTTTTAGAATAACTCGGCCTAGAGAACTTTTTCCTGGGCTTCCAGGTTTCACTAAAATAGTTGCACTGGAGGCCAAGAGCATGGGTGCTGCCCTGAATGTCTGTGGCGCCCAGCTGACCGTGAGCAGCCCTGCATCTTCGTGATGGAGTCGCCCCATCTCTCGGTCTGCTGTCCATCTTGGACGGAGTCCAGGCCTCTTAGTGACAGAGGGGGCCTTTGGAGATATGTGGAAGAATATCTGGAGCATATTCATTATGGTCTGAATGGTTCCCCTGTACTTATATGGTGACTTATTCCTCCTGCCACTGAGGGCAGTATGCGAAGGGACCATCTATGAACCACAGAAGTGGCCCTCTCTAGACAGCAAGTGTTCTGGCATCTGGGTCTTGGACTTCCTAGCATCTAAAACTGAGAAATAAATTTTGCTGTTTATAAGCTACCCAGTGTATGCCATTTTGTTATAGTACCCCGAAAGGAATTGAGTGAATTGAGAAACCCTACACCGGGCTTCATTGGATAGGATGCTGGGCGTAATGGCAGGAGAAAGAGAAGGGAAAATTAGTCACTGGGGGATTTTATTGCCTAGGGCGATTTCTGTCTGGCTTTCCTTGCACACGCCTCTGCAGAGCGTCTGGTTCCGTCCCTGCCGAGAGGATCTGCCAAGGTCAGCTCTTGCCCTTTACAAATCTCCGTTCTCTCTCTTTCTTTCAAAATAGACTTGCCCTAGATTAATAGTGATGTGCTGAAAAGTTTCTTCTCTCTGCCTGGAATAATGCTTCAGCAATAAAAATACCCCTAAACTTTAATTTAAAAAGTATAGGGGAATTAAAAATAATTTGCATGGAAAAAGCAAAGCTCCACAATAGAAAGAGATAGAGTTGGGAAGAAGAAATGACAAAAAGATACCAGAGTGAAAATGGTGGTATTTAATCAGGCATTAGCAGGGAGTGGGTGAGGCAATTTCAAATGACGAAAATCAACCTGCACTTATCTAACAGAAATTTTGCCAATGTTTTCAAATCCTCCCAATCCCCTTTAAAGACCCATGCAGGCTTGGAGGTGAATATGAAATAATCAGAAGTGAGATGCTCACTCTAGTGACTTTTTCTAGAAGGGAAGATGCTTATAAGTTTGGTGGGAGGTCCTCTTGCCAAGTAAAAGGCCCTTAAGAACAGGACCTAATCTTCAGAGGCCAGTGCAAAATAAAAATGTGAGGTCCCTTATTCAAATTAGTAAAATGCCAAGTCACGAGGGCAAGCAACAAAATACGAAGGCTTTTCTGAGCCTGGGGACCCTATATGACTACACAGGCCACAAACCCATGAAGGTGGCCCTGCTTAGGAGTCTCTGGGGGCTCGGGCTATTTTCACGTTCTGCGTTAGTAATGCTTCTTATTCCATTTCAAAGTGTCAGGGAAGTGGTAGTATATGTGTGTGTGCACATGCGTGTGTAGTAATTGTAGGCACCTAAACTGATTTTCAAAATAGCTCTTTAAAAACTCCAACTTTTCTGAAATTCTGCTCATCATGTTTCTTTTTTTTTTTTTTAACAATAGTTTCACTTCTTCCTTTCCTATCTTTATTCCTTTTATTTCTTTCTCTTGTCTAATTGCTCTGGCTAATGTTTCTAGAACTATGTTGAATAGCAGTGGTGACAGTGGACACCCTTGTCATGTTCCAGATTTTAGTGTGAAAGCTTCCAGTTTCTGGCCATTTAGTGTAATGTTGGCCGTTGGTTTATCATATATGGCTTTTATCAGATTGAGATATACACCCTCTATTCCTAATTTCTGTATGTATTGGCAGATTTTATAGGGATGGACCTGAGTGTTTGTGAACACAAGGATCGGGCTATATTCCTGGAGGAAATACTATAGTTCAGTGACAGGGCCTCCATATTTCAGATCTTAAAAATTTATTTTATATTTAGGGGAAGTAGTTGTTTTTTGAAAGACTAAAATTAAGCAAAGAAGACCGAGTATAAAATTCTACTACAGATGTATTAATTGACAATGGGGCTGGCATCTACAATATCCAGAAAGTTTTGTATTGGCTTGATGACATGTTCTTTCTCAATAATTAAAGCTAGGTACA
>PVJO010014987.1:0-46530 GCA_004026905.1 Hystrix cristata
CTAAACCGATCGGACTTATTCCTCACCATAACTGCGACATTCCCATCTGCCTTGGGGACCCCTGACCCTACTGAGGGTAATTTTAAGGGATGCTGTAGCTATAGCAATGAATGATCAGGAAGGAACAATTGAAATCTGGGTATTAATGTTAAAGGAATTAATAAGTGTCCAAAAGCTGGATTCCACATCATTCACCTTTATTAACTGATGTCTCCGGTTGTTCAAGAAAAACTGACTAATGAATAGTTGTTACAATTCTTTCTACTCTTGGAAAACTGTGACATTGATCAAAATGGGGTGATGATGCTGTGGTTTGGGTTCTGTGAACTACATGGAAATGACTTTGAACTGTGGGTAGGAGGCTCCTCTTGGAACATGAGGATGAACCCTAATGTGCTAGCAAACCACAGTTTGCTGGAAAGAGTCTTTGCCAATGAAGTCTGAGAGAAACAGAATATAGTCACAGCAAGTCCCAAAACAGTGTCTACTTCACAGGTATTAGAACCAAATCCAAATGTCTCATGGTTGAGCCGTTTAAACTTCTGCCTGCGCATTTGGGTGTGACTCTGTCTATGGTCCAGCCTCGAGTCAAGTGTTACTTGCATGTGAAATCCACTGAAAGCTACTAATTAATGTTTTCACAAAAACCACAATGCCGGAAGTAGCTGCATTCAAAAAATGAGTTTTCTGCTCTAAAGGAATAGAAGAAAATCTGTAGATACTCACTATCCCTATGCACAAGTGTTTGCCCTCACCATATTAGTCCTGTTCTAAGGCCCAGCCCCAAAGCTGGCAGCTGCTCACTTCCTCAGGTCTGTGGCTTCTTACTCTGACAGCATGTTGATTATAGGAAGGCATGTACGTGTGTGTCTTCTCTGGACTCTGCCATTTGCCTAATACAAGGACAGAAACTTGGTAGCATGTGTCTTTTCACATATGTCATGTGAAACTCAGTGACTTCAGACTTACTGACCTCAGCACTTCCTCACACTCTTAAAATTATTAAGTTTCCCTATGAGCCTCTGTTTGTGTGACTAATATCTGCCAATGTTTTCTCTGTGAGAAATTAAATCTGAGAGTTTTCCCCTTAATTTACTTAGCACAGTAATAAATGCAGTATAGGTTAATGTAACAATCATACTTATATGAGTAAATTGATTTCCCCCAAAACAACAACAAAAACAAAGAAGGGTGGCATTGTTTTACTTTTGCAAATTTCTTTCATTTAATATCTTATTTGTTAGAAGTTAGCTGGATTCTCATTTCTGTTTCCATGTTTAATCTTGTTAGGTTTCTTGCCCAGTCGATGTGGTGAAAGTGCAGTGCGAAAGGGAATAAAGAACTCTCTGCTAATCCTAAGAACATGCTCTGAGATTTGGGGAATGATAGGAAAAATATGGTAGACAAGTTACAATTTTAATGTTTTACCCTTTGAATGTAGAAGAACGGATTTCAAATATTATAACTATGTGGGAACTTAGAAGCCACATAACAAACCCTTCCATCTAAAAAAATATATGGACTCAATGACAAGTTGTTGGTTAAGTCCAGTCAACACCTGGAGGTTTAGGCCCAGCATGGGATGATGAGTGCCCAGGAACAAGAAGGAGAATGAGACATGTTTTCTCACCCCCACAAGATCCCCAATTTTTTTTATAATTTCTGAATTGTTATTTTCCAACTGCATTGGGCTCCATCCAATAAACGTATGTTAAGCTCACCACTTAACAAATGCAAGCTGTAGTTTAGGGCTGATAAATAATTATGTTAATTAACAGGTTGGAGGAAAAATATGATGTTATTTCTGTGGAATGCCCTGGAAAGCTGGGAGCACTTAACTGCAAAAACTACATGTGGTGAAATAACCAATAATTTGCTTAAGAAACCCACATCTGGTTTGCTGGCTCGAAGCAGGGGCTAATAGTCTTTCGAGGGCAGCCCGTGGTGGAAGGGGTCCCAGTATAAACAGCCAGACGTTCATGGCAGGAAATATGCTTGTTCTTGTAGCACAAGCATTTACATTGGCTTTCAACCAGAATGAAACATACAAGGAATTGTTTAGCTTGCCTCTTTCTTTCTTCTTATAGCACAACAGTTCAAAAATGCATTACTCACATTTTTTCACTTAGAGATGGGAAAGAGTTAAGGGAATAAATAGTCAAGTGAGAATAATAAAATAATCATTTGCCCCAAATTTCCAAAAGCATGTAGCAAACCACCACAGCAGTAAAGATTGACAAATGAGTTTGAGTCATATGTGCACAAAGTTTTATTATCCTGACAAAAACAGTGATTTGATAACTATTAGTTGAGCATCTTCCTGGCATAAGGCACAGATACGAGAATTATAAATAATACACGAATGAGTCATCTGTGGTCCCAGATCTCCTGGAGAAAATATCCCTGGAGAGAGACTAACATGAACATACAATGCAGAGCACAAATCCCAGTGTGCAATCGAAGTACTGTAAGAGACTCAGAGAAGGGAAATTCCTGAAGTTTGGAGGATTCTGTAAAGGTCTCCTGTACACAGTGACATTTCAGCTGAGGCGCAGAAGAATAGGATTCTGACAGATGGAAATAAATGCACAGTGGCCCTGGATGGTGATACCAGCACGTTGGTGGAGAGACAGAGACAGCCAATCCACTGGGCTCAAATGTAGACTAGATATAAAGAAGTGGGAGGCTAAGCAGAGAAATGCCTTTGTTGGAAAGCCCCATTTGAATGCTGGTCTGGCAGCAACAGCAGTGTCTGTGGTAAGAGGAACCAACAAATCTAAGAATAGAGATGGGCTCAGAAAGATATTCTCACGCTGGTCAAGGAAGTCCCTACAGAAGTGGTGCTTGGTGACTGCCATCCTCCAGATATGTATGTAACATGGTGACTGACCGTGCCTGAGGGTATGAAGACCAATCCTCATGTGGGGGGAGTATTGAAGAGAGTTTTCAGGGCTCCACCTACAAAGACTAGAAGAATGTGCTTGAAGGCCTGGGGTACCAGGCAGATATAGCAAGCAGGTGGTTAAAACATATTGTATAGAGGCCAGAAGGAGGTACATTTTGAGATCAAAAGAAGGAAGAGCAGCCGGAACAAGAAGAAATAAGAATCAGTCTCTTCATATCCAGTTTGGTCCTGTCCCAATCACCTTCCATGGCGCAGCCAGAGAAATCTCCGAGAAATGCGTGTCTCACCACGCCAGATGCCCAGCGTGCCTGCACTAAGGGCGTTTCCATAGCTTCCTGTTGTGCAGGTTAAATATTAGTCACTGGGGCTGGGAACTTAGCTCAGCTCAGTGGTACAGCACTTGCCTAGCGAGCAGAAGGCCCTGAGTTTGATCCCCAGCATCGAAAAAATAAAAAAATAAAAAAGAATCAGTCATGACACTACCTGCAAGACACCACAAATTCTACAAATTCTGGTTCGCACCTACCTCTTCAATGCAACTCCTCCTCTGTGCCTTAGCTACTGAGGTTCTTCTTCCCATCCATTGCACTGCTAGGTTCCCTCCCACCACAGGGCCTTTGCTCTGCCTGAGAATATTCCGTGTCATGTCTTTGCATAGCTGCCCTCCACATATCATTCTCAGCTCAGTAGCTTCTTCAGGGAGGGCCTGTATTCCTCTCTAGGTGGGTGGATCAAATCCTTCTACCACATTCCCTCACACCATCTTAGATTTCCTTCTTCAGACTTATCACAGATGCAACTATGTAACTTTTGTGAAATTATTTGATTCATAATGGTCCCCCCCCAAATCAGTTCCTGGGAACAGGGTCACCCCGGCATCCTTTTCTTCCAGCATGGCACTTAGCAGGATCTCAGTGGTTGACTGAATGCATGTTAAAGATGATACAAAGTTGCTCTCACCTGCATCATCTCATTCAGTCTTCCTAATTTACCCTGATGTAGTACACAAGCTTAGTGTGACAGGGAAACTTTAGCATGCTGAGCTTCTCTTGGCATCATGCAGAACGTTAGGGGCAGTGTTTTGACCTAGACTCTGTTCCCTGCATCACAGACTCCCCTTAGAAGCAGAATCCACATCACAGATGCCGAAGAGGAAGGTAGTTTCCACACGGGGCAGTGATATCATGTTGACAAGTGTCACGAAGGAGCCAAAGGAGTACAGAGATGGGGACGGTCCACCACTGTGGGACATCACTGATGACTTGTCGAGAGCTGCAATGAAGAGTAGGGAGGACTGAAGTCAGACTGTGAAGTAGATTGGATCAAGGAATGCGCTCAGGAAGTTCCAAAACAACTAGGAAAAGCTATGCAGGTTGTCCAGAGGAAGGCTGAGAAAGAACATGTGGAGACCGAGACCATAAACAATTTAAGGTCAAATCCCCCCCACAAGAATGAATGAAAAGACAAATAAATACAGGCTCCATAAATGAGAAAACTGAGATTTGATTCCAAGAAAATTTTTGACAGTGTAAATGCACAAATACGGGAGAAATACCTTTATTACTAATTAAAGGTAGAAAAATCAGTACTAGAGTTACCATTTTCACTCCAAACTGAGAATATTTTTTAGAAAGAAAGATGCTTGGCAGTGAGTTACTATTTATCTTTGGATGTAAGGGCCAAGCAAAGTTTACAGAGCATAAAGGGTGCTGTGCAGACAACACGGCGGCCTTCGTGGTAAAGGAGAATATGCATACTGGGTCCTCCTGAGGAGGGAGAGAGGTCAGTTTGGTCCCCTACTCGGCCAGGACTTCTGAGGGAGTCAGTGTAAAAGGCCATCTGCTGTACAAGATGCCATCACATAATGCAGAACAAGAGTGAAGAACATGCTCCCTGGCGTCAGAAGGCCTCCTAGTTTAAAACCAAGAGAAACATAGAAAGGTATGCTTTATATATCTATACAAATACGGTCACATACAACGGATATCAACATTAACATAAAATAAACCAGTGGAAGCTTCTCGTTTTAAAATATGTTTTAAGAGCTTGGTTGTAATTCACTGATGAAGTGTTCCGATGTTCCAGTCAAAATACCTACATAGACACAGCCCATGAAAAAGAAAAATATCTTACTTTGGAACTGGACCTGGCCGCCGACCTGGTGTCAGAATGAGGGAAGATTTCCACTACTTCAACGACTACAGTTAGAGTGTGACTCCTATTTTCCTACTTGAAACAGACCCTGAAGTAGAGCCAAAGACTCCGTGTGTCCCCACTCTCGGCCCTTAGGCTGAAAGATGGAGGCCTTCACTAGTTTAAAAACTGCAGCAATATCTTTTTTAAAATATCGTCTCGCTCCCACATCTGCAGCGTCTTTTTTTCCAATGGATAAAAGGGCAATTCCTACCTCCAAAACAGCATAGCTCAGGGTGGCTGTACACCCGGTGTGGCAGTCAGCTTTCTGTCACTGTGATGAAATTCCTGAGAAAAACAATTTAAAAGAGGAGGGGTTTGTTTCAGCTCATGGTTTCAGTCCGTGGTCGGCTGACTCCACTGCTGTGGGCCTGAGGTGCAGCAGAGAAGGTCACAGGAGAAAAGCTGCTGGCCTCGTGGCAGCCAGGAAGTGGCGAGCGGAGAGAGGGTCTGCAGACCAGGCACATCCCCCCAAGCCACGCACCCAGTGGCCTTCTTCCAGCTGGGCCTGCACTCCTGATGGCCTGTGCAGCTGCGCACCTGTGGACTTCACGGTGGGTGGGCCTGTTGATGAGGTTGGTGCCCTTACGGTCCAATCATCTGCCCGGCCCCGCTGCTGAACGTCACTGCATTGGGGATCAGGGCTGCAGTGTGGGAGTCTCTGGAGGATATTTTATGTTTGAACTCTGCACCTGCTGCACGTCCTGGAGCCACAACCCTGTCCAGTAAATGCTCTAATGGCAGACTGAGGAGGAGCACATGACAGGAAAGCAGTTTTCTTGTGGAATTAGGCATTTCCAGAACAGGCCAAGAGAAGAAAAGAAGCCTCTTCCCCAGTCCTTAGAACTGGAATGAGGGAATATGGGCTGGGCTAGAAGCTGTATATGAGAGACCCCGTCAGTGCGTCTCAGCCAGCACCTTCGTGGGCAGTCTCTGGGCCCAGGATACCTCTTCACCTCAATTAAACTAGAGAAACAGGTACCACAGAGCTGGAAAGCAGGAACTCCTCCTGCAGCAACTCGGAGAAGTAAACAAAGACATGTCCAAGAAATGAAGACAATAGAAAAAACTACTATTTTTACACATCGAATTGGAAAAATAAACAGCCTAATGTGCACATCCCGTAATCCCAGCACCCTGGGAGGCTGAGGCAGGAGGGTCACAGTTGAAGCCCAGCCAGGGCAACTCAGCAACTTAGTGAGACCCCATGTGTTAGTAACTTTCCCATCACCAGGACACAATAAGGACCATCCACAGTGCAAAGGAGGACAGGTTCATTTGGGTTCATACTTTCAAATCATGTTCAGCCAACTCCAACACACAAACTGTATGGTGGAAGTGTCAGCAGAGCAAAGCTGCTCATCCCACAGCAGCCAGGAAGCAGCCAGAAGGGAGGAGGTGAGGAGCGAGACTTACATTTCCGGGTCATGCCCCCAGGCACCCATCTCTAACCCAGCCCTCCCTCCTAGCAGCAAGTCAGCTGTGAGCTCATTAGTGAATCAACCCGCTAGTGAATATGGAGCCCCCAGAAACAATCATCTTCCCCAAGCACAAGAAGCTTTGGGGGACACCCTAGAGCTGAACCATAATACTTTCGCAGAATAAAAAATAAAAACAGAGCTGGGGCTGTGGATCAGTAGAGAAGCCCTGTGTTCAATATCCATTATTGAAAAAAGGTTGAAAATTGTAATGAAATATTTAAAGATCATGAAGTTTCTAGAAGAAGCAATGAAAAGTACATTCTCATACACTGTCAAAGGAGATGTAAATGGCCCATCCAGAAAAGGGTTCAGGTTTACCTGTCTCCATCATTATGATCTTATTTAAAACAAAATTGTGGCCTAGTATGAAAGGATTACATTTTTAACAAAAATTGTTGCAAAAAAGGCCACCAAATCACGGCCTTTATTTACTCTGTGACATGGGGAATGCTAATGATATACCTTTAAACCAAGAAGCAGGATTCAAACCTCATTTTAATACAATACTCCATCGGTTTTCAAAAACACACCTAAAGCAAATATAGACATATAAAAAGATTGGAAAAGAAAGCCAAAAATGGCAGGAAAATATTTAAATATTAACAGTGATTATGGATGAAAATGTATAAGTTTTAGGATTACCAATACAAAAGAACTTGTTATATTTTACAAAATACACAAATTACTATGAGAACCATTAAGGCCAGAAATGGCAATTCAAGGAAGACGCACCCAGAGATGGGAATCTAGAGTGGAAATTAAAGCATGTCAGATGGAACTTTCTTTCCCCCAAACGGGTCCCTAGAATTCCATTTAAAAATGCCAAGGACCTGGTCTACAAATTCACACTTGACGGATATTTTACAAATCAGTCGTGGAATAGTTTTATTAACAGAAGTTTAATGGGAAAATGATCTCACTCTGAATGTTATTCATGGATTTAATCTCCGAAGTGGAAACCCATCATCATGGAAAGACTTTACAGAATGATAGATTAACTAATGACTAATGACACTTACACGAGAAGCGCAGTTAATATTAAAAGAACCCTGGTCTCTGAAAGGGAGCTCAAGGCTCTTCACTCCGCGTGAGAGGGTGTCCACAAACAAGCCGTTTATATTACTGTTTCGTAAATGAGGTTCAGTGTCTTCGTTTATGAAGTGAGTATTATAAGCTTCTTAGTTCTCCTCACAGGATCATTATAATTGACAAAAGACAAAACACATTGGAATAGAGTTCTCTGCAAATATAAGTAATTGTTATTAATTATAACATGTATTAAATATATAATTATTTAATACTGGTTATTACTGTATTATTATTATTGGTGTCATTTTTTATTAATGAGAGAAGTGCCAAGAGTTAGATTTTATGAGCTGTGGCACTGACTTTAGTATTTCATAGCACCCTACTTTCTCCGAATAGTGGTATATTTAGTTTTTAACCACATATTTAGTATTTAACTATGATTTTTTTTTCCAGCTGAGATTGTTTTCTGAGAGTTCTGACTAAAATATGTTTAAGTTATAATGCTATTGTTTCAGCTTTTTTTAGAACACTCAAAATTCCTCATGTTTTGAATCAGTATTCAAAACATACTTGCCAAAGATAATACCAAAATGTAAAAGTAATAGTAAAAAGTTAAAATCAGCATATTTTTGGTGCATTTGCTCTGTTATTAGGAAAAACTTCATTTTCCTAAAATGTCTACAGTCATAGATGTGTGTGTCTGCCCCTGCGTGTGTGCACACTTGTGTGTGCTAGCTAGCACACATGCACCTCACAGGAGGAAGGAGAATAATTCAAGAAACTATGAGCAGTTGCACAGAGACCCAGATCCAAAGTCTTCCTGCTGACTGCTAAGGGACCAGGCAAACATTTGCAGGATGGTAGATCATGAATGCTTGATGGGGATGCTTATTTATTTTTAAAAATTACCAGGGACTGGGCGTGTAGTATAGTGATGAAGCACCTGTCTGATATGCATGAGGCCATGGGTTCAATCCCCAGCATCACAAAATACACACATGTGGGCACACAAGAGAACAAATAATTGATCCAGGGGAACAAAATATAGACTGTGTTATTTATGTCAACCATGTTTATAACAGAGAAAAATAAGAAAGCTACCAAGAGGAAAATGAATAAAGCCTTGAATACCTTGAATTCTATTGGGCCCTTTCAAACCCTGATGAGGATTTATATTCAGATATTGAGAAATGTGCATGAGTTAACACTGAGTGAAAAAAAAAGACTATTGAATTTTATGATCATAGTCTCTAAGTATATTAATTAGTAATGTGTGCAGTACTTCGAAAAAACTTGAAAGGATGTATCCTAAAATGTTAACCCTGGTTCTCTCGAAGTGACCCAATTAGGGTATTGTTTTTAACTATTTTGCACTACATGTTGGAATTTTTTTTAATAATCTGAATATATTAATGACCATAATCGAAAACTGTTTATTGTGAGAAAAGTAACAAACTATTGTTTACCAAAAAGTGCTTAGTCAGCAATTTAAAGACTAAAAAAATGATTAACAATTAGCCTTATTTCTTCTCATCATGAATTTAGGGAACCTGTTTGTATATTTACCTCTATCCTTCATTTTTACTTTGAGAACTTGTAAGTTGAAAAGTCCAACATTTCCCCATGATGAATGTATTCATTATATATTGCAAATATGTTTTAATAGAGAAGAAAAAAGATAAACTTCAGATCACTGATACAAAAAATCTTAAGTCTTAAATAGGACCCATCCAGTCGACAGACATTGTTTTCTCTGTGGGCTTTCTTGCCTCGGTGGTATACCTGCCCCTGTGGCTTTCACAACATTTTAAAGCCCCAGATAAAGGTAAAGCTTGAGTGGAAAGCTGAGTAATTGTTTCTGCAGAAATAACATCATTGTGAGTAAGGCTGTTGAGCCCACTGAAGTTGAAACTGATTTAAAAGAGGTTTAAATTGGGACCTCCAGAAGGAAGAACTAGTTTGACGAACCTATTCCACCTAATACACTAGACAAACAAAGATTTAAAGTCAGAATAGCATTATGTATAATGTGTAGCTAACAGAATGAAATGTTTTCCTTCCTCTAATCCTTCCTTTAAGATAGACAGCAACCACAGGGACCTATTATGGAATTAAAATTAATTCATATCTTTTCAGTTTTTGTCTGTAGTCAACAATTCCCTGAAAGCCCCCGTTGGCAGCCAGGCTTTACCGTCTAAAAAAATAAATGTTAGCAAAATAAGAAAGTGTTAAGAATTCCAAGAGGCAACCTCTGCCTTGCTCCAATTTCCCTTTGTACCTGAGTTATACTGACCCTCCCTGCATTTAACCCCTTTGTAGCAAAGCCTCAGGGGAAAACACAAGTTTGTGTGGTTGAAGCTAAGGCTGGCCAGAAGACCTGCAGCCGGAAGGGTCCATAAAGGCCTGTGTTTAGTCTTTGGACAAAATGGGAGATAGGAGAATAGAGAGCTGGCATTTATTTCTTCGCAGTGCAAAACTGTCTTGCTACCCCTGTTGATCCAGCCCCCAAAATGAAATCTTGTGGGCTTTTAAAGAATCCAAAAGTTTTACTCTTTTAGTAATGCCATTTAGTTCTGATGATAGTACTGTTCTAAAAGAAAACATGATTGGTAGATACCTTCCAGCAGGGCTCTTACCTTTGTGGTGGGAGAAACTGGGAATATGTGGAGATCATGGCTGGTGTCGATTTGCTCATTTGCACTTATAGGTGCAAGAATGTTAAGAATCCTCCAGATTTGGGGAAGATAATGGAAAGTTTTGGAAATTAAAATGCTTCTCCATTTAATAATACTTCCTGGTAGCCCAGCCTGATTTCTTTTTTTTTTTTTAATTTCTTTTATAGTTATTACTTCCTAGAAATTTACTGTGTTATAGAGTACACCGTAAGTGAGAAGTTCAGAGGAGTGGAGAGGGCATAGAAGTACTTGTAATCTTCAGAAATCTACTTCTTAAAATTAAGATGCATTTATCCCCATAAAGAGCTACATAATGATCCCACAAAGGACTATCTCATTAGCCAGGTGTGGGGGACGTATCACTCATCTCAGCTACTTGGGAGTCTGAGGAAGGAGGATCACAAGTTCAAGGCCAGCTTGGACAATTTAAGAGACTTGTCTCAAAATAAAATTCAAAGAAAAAAGGGCTAGGACATAGTTTCAGTGGTGGAGTGTCTACTTACCATGCTGAGGGCCCTGGGCTCAGTTCAGTCACCAGTATAGAAAATAAAGATAATAATAAAATAAAAATCTGTATCACTTCTGCTTGGGTGCTGGAGCTAGCAATAACTTAGCTCACATTTTTAGCAAAGCAACTGACAGGGCACATACTAAAACATATTTGTGTCCTTACAAATATGTACACTCTGATGTTTATATAGTAACCTAATCACTGACTTCTTGGGTTCATCTGTGTTCTAAAGCACATTGAATATCCTGAAAAGCTTCATGCCATGAAATACCCAGAAATGCTAAATAAAATAGACAAATGCATTTTTAAATACACATAATTATATGCCTAAATAAAACACAGTGCCAAAAATGAAGAGTAAAATGAAACAGAAGTGAAAAGTGGAAGTTGGTACTTTGTATTCACTGAAAACGTAGTGAGGTCTTAGTTTTATTGTCTCCCAAGACTAGGAGTCCAGGGGTTGGACCTGACTGGTCAGAGAGTGGAGCTGAGACACTGGCATTTAGTTGGGACCCTCAAAGACTGTACCCTCAGAGAATGGGGGGACTGCGGGGGTAAAAGGGTCAGCAAACCTACACAGACAAAATACGAGGAAACATCTCTGTATCCTGGGCTTTTTTGATTTGGGAGATAAGTCTTTTAGGAAAACTGCTAGCCCTGAACTTGTAGCACAAAATGTGGTAAATCCAAACAATGAAATACTATGGACCAATAAAAGGCACAAACTACTGATACATGCAACAACATGAATGAATCTCAAAAACACACTAAGTGAAATGAGCCGGATACAAATATTATTTATTCCATGATTCCATATATATATATAAAATGTCCATAAAAGGCAATTCCATAGTAACAGAAATAGATTAACAGTTACATAGGGCTAGGAGTGGGAATGGAGATTAACAATAAATGGCCATGAGCCATTCTATGCGAGATGGAAATATTCTAAAACTGAGTCATGGTAATCGCTGCATAACTGGGTAAATTTACCAAAACTCGTTGAAAAGTTTAATTTTATGGTACGTAGATTATATGTCAATAAAATTATTTGTGAAATAAATAGGCAACTTAAATAATGGATTAGACATTATCAAATATAGATCCAAAGAAATTACATGACAAGAAGAGAAATAGAAGGAAAATCTGAAAAAGAAGAAAGAGTTGAGAAGGAGAATGAGAAAATCTAATATAAAACTAATAGAAGTTCTAGAAAGCAAAAAAATTTTGAGAGGACACTTTTTTCCCCCAAGAAACGAAGGCTGAGAATTTCTAGAATGGTGAGAGACAGGAATGACAGGCGGGGTAACGGAAATACATCTGCACAGAGGTATGTCACAGGCAGCTACAAATGCAAAGGCAAAGAGGAGTTCTCAAAAGAAGCAGGAGAGAACATCTGTTACAGAAGCTAAGGAGCAGAAGAAGTTTTGTCGAGATGGTGATCACAGGAGAAATGCAATTTAACCGGAGAGAAAGTTAAGGTTTAGACAAATGGATTTGAGGAAGGAAAGACATTTCAGTGATGGGTGTGGGGAGAAGACAAGTGAATAGTGATAATGATGACGTTTCAGGGTTGTGAAAAGAGTAGTCTAGTTGAAGTGCATACTAAATGCAGGACGTTGGTAGGACACACATTTAGGAAGGCAGAATCGAGCTAGCTAGTGGTATGGAAGGCCTTCCAAACATTTGAGCTAACTGACCCACCGCATTTACAAATCTCGCCTGGTTGGTCCATAATGGACCCTTTTTAAATCAGGTAGATAGTAGAAAAATTCTCTGGCCTCAAAACTGCAAAGGCAGATTTCTGAAAGTCGTAGTGCAGTCTCCACCGGCACCATTTGGAGTCCTGAAGTGAAATTTGAACCTGGAAAAATCAAGGTGCTCCCAGGTAATTCCTGGAATACATCCTTGCTCATCAGGTGGAGCGGGAGGAAAGTCTCAGCCTTCCCTGTGTATTTTCTTTAAATTCTTATTGATTTAACAAGCCTGGGAAAAGGGTGAGTCATAAAGGTGGAAAAATATTTTGGCTGCAGCTTTGGTAAAAGGTGAAATGCATTAACCTTGTAATGAGTCATCCCCACCTTGGGCAGCTTAAAAGAAAAAATAAAACTGTAAAGCAATGTGGTTACTGGGCTCTCCGAGAGCGTCTCGCAGTGTCGGCATCTGCTAACTTTCTGTCTGGCGTGGTGCAGCCTACAGTGAAGTTAGTTGCTGCAGAGGCCTAAATATCTCATTTCCAGCAGGCAGCTTGTAACTGGCTCTCCCACCTCCCCGGCCGCGGTGCCAACAGAGGATTTGAAATAGTCATATTTTAAAAATCACGCACAGCCAGTTAAATTCTAAGAAAACTGCATTGGTAATAAAGTAATGTATAGTTTACTTCTCTGAATTGTAACTCCCAGATCATTTGAAGTAAACCCCAAAAATGCATTAGTAGACTTAAATGCCAACAAATTCAATTATCCTTCCATTATATCATTTTAGAAAAGTAGTACAAGTCCTGAATATTATGTTCCAACATCTATCCTTGTCAGTGTTTATAAAGAAAGTAGTGTTTTCTGATGTTGATTAACTATTTGATGTTGGAAAGGATTCTAAAGTCTCTGAAGCTCTATCAGTAAATACATTCCTGTGTACTTTCCACGATCAGTGAAGAGTCGCAAGCCCCTAAAAGAGACATAGTTCTGGCAAGAGAGGAGGCATTCAGCTCTGTACAGGCCTGAGTGCGAACCTGAAACTGGTTATTTAGTGGCATCAAGTTGACCTTGATAAAGTTGCTTAGTCACACGGAACCTCCATTTTCTCATAAGTGACCTGAGATAATATCATCCTCTGAACAATAGTAATGGGGACAAAGTGAGATGACAAATGTCCATTTCCTTGGCACTCAGTGGCGGCTCTCTTCCCTGCCGTGCCTCCCAAAGCCTTACTCCTTCCCTTCTGGAACCAGCAGGGGGACCAGTGGGTTAGACGTCCATGAATGAGGTCTCCATGAGCAGCAGCCGATTGGGCAGGGGAGGAAGGAGAGAGGATTGTTAACAGCGGAAAACTCATGTGCTATTCTGGAAGGTGAAAGACAATGGGGAGACAGTGGGACAGGCATGTGGCTGAAGGAGCTAGTCCTGTCCCCTGCCAATGGCAAGTCAGGCATGGCTGGAGAAAGAAAGTCACACAGAGGCACGTGGACTTTATGCCCTGGAGAATGCTGTGTCTATCGAGGTTTTGGAGCTGGGATCGAATTAGTTCGCTATTGATGGCTTCATTTCTACCGTGTCACCTTCATTTACTGCAAGTGCCTGGAGCCCCTTCGACAGCATCAAGGAAACTTCTGCTCTTTTCAGAACTGCCTTTTCCATCCCAAGTGCTTGAGTTCAATAGACTCCCTGGCACATCCCAACTGGATTTTACAGACGAAGAAGTAAGACCCTCCCAAGGCAAGCTCTGCACCCAAACCTTGAAGTCCATATTTTCTGACCCAAAACTTTTCATTTTCCTACCACTTCTCAGGAATGTGATGAAAACTCTATGAAAAATACATCAAAATAATCAAATGAGTAAGGAAAAATTTGGGGAATGTGTGCAGCCTGCAATATCTGCCTACTACAGAAGGAAAGGAAGTTCGTGTGTAATTATTCAACTCTCTGTCTGAAAATGTACTATCTCCCTGAAACCATGAACCTTCTCGGATTAGACAGAAGCACAATTATGTTGGTGTAAAAGCATTTTAGCAAAAGATTTCTTTCCTCAGGGAACTGGTCCTGATTAGTAGAGACTTAGGACACAGTGGAGAAAGCCATGTCGTGGTGGTAAAGGCCTGCCATGAAATTCTCAGCTCAGCACAGGAACTTTGACTCTGTTGGACCAGGCTGTCAGTCACTTCATGAACTTGGCTAGAGCTTGCGTCCCCTGATAACACAGTCAACGTGTCCAAAGTAGTCATCCCTGAAACATGAATATGGTTTTCTGAAAAACAAAGAATAGACTGAAATTGGTATTTATGAGCCCTTTTCTAAAGAGCAGGAGTTTTGAGCTTCCCCAGTTATTTCACCCCTGACCCAAGGAGAACCTTGACAGTTAATCTTTCCCTTAAACTATTCTTCATTCTCCATCAAAGGGCCCTTCATTTCCACCCTCCCTTACCCAGCAGGTCTGAGTGCTTCTCAGCTTAAATTTCTATGAGCAAAACTCAAACACAGAAACCTTTCCACCCCTCAAGTAATTTTGCATTGAATTCACATCTCAGAAATTTAGGATTAGCTAGAGATTGCCAAAAATAAAGACCAACTGTGTTATACAGATGCGCTATTGATGAAGAATAGCACACACACACACACACAAAAAAAAACCCTTCCCCATACAGATAGGGGAGTAGTTTCTATCTTCAGTGTAATTTTTTTGAATGGTAAAACGTATATGTCTTACAGCTTGTGGTATAATCAGATCAAGGATTGAGGTGATTACCATGAATTACCAAAGTAGCCTGAAAAAAGGTTATATTTCTGGTTTTTAAATTTTCTCCAATTTCTTGCCTAACTATAAAAAAGATATTGCTGGATTGATAAGATCAGTCGGAAGAAAAGTGGGAAAAGAGATAAAACTTTAAAGAGAAAACTGAATAGACATGACAATACCAGGCTGCCTTAAACCTCTTCTAAAATAAGGCAGATTTTTACAAAACAAAGTAAAGAATAAAAGCATTTTTGAGATCTTTGTAAAAGTTACAATTTGCACAACACTTCTCCAGTCCTAGATTATTTTCAAGTCTTTTGAGATGGATCAAAGACTGTTTTTACACAAAGATTGGCTGTGATCCCATACAGTGATTAGTGTATGACCTACAAAAGGTCTCTCAGAAAGGGAGTACTCTTCTTAGAAATATCCTCCACCACTCCCAGCATCCCACCCCTTCCCCCGATCTGTTCCCAGCCTACCTCTTGTGGCTCATTACCTGGACTCCTTGCCAGTGGCCTGTATCTGGCTGCTTTCTGCTTAGTTTTAGTCACTAAGAGGTACTGTCAAGGGTGCTGAGGAGGGGAGGGTGCTGAGGAAAGAAGCAGTGTGGTTCTTCTCTGTCTCCTGCCTGTTGGGAGTCAGATCTCTGTGTCTCCATGACTACTGCTTCAGCTAGAGTAACCATCTCCCACCCTCCAGCCCTCAGTGGGCTCTGATAGCACCATTTCCTTCCATGTCCCTTTAGTCTTAGGGAGGTGGTGATGGCTTCCTCTATGACAATGTCTAGATCTCCTAATACTCCTTGCTTGTGTCCTCAGCCCTGTTTGCTCCTCTGCAAGTAGTATGTTAACTGATTGTGTCACCCTGAGTAAGAAACATCCAACTAAATTGGATCAGCATAGTTCTGGGTATGGCTGAGGGGATTTGCTAAAAACAGAAGACGCATCCTAAGGCAGCTTGTCACCTGAATGTAATAAAAGGGAAATGAATAAGGAAGCCTCGCTTGTCTTCACCTTCACCTTGGACGTCGCCTCCTGGCTTCCAGTGCAGACTCTTCGGCTTCCAGTACAGACCCTTCTGCCTCCCAATATGGACTCACATGAGAAACTACAGTGAGCTCCAGGGCTTCGCCTGGATCCTTCGAATCTCCAGTACACAGACAGCCCTTCTGCACTCTTCCACGTCTGACTCTGTGGGCGGCCATTGTAAGCCAATCCTGTAAACTCTTGTGTATTTGTCTAGTAAGTGCTGAGTGATACAGCGTCTCTCTAGTTGAACTACCCAGGTGAACTTTTCCTTCCTGTTGGAGCCAGGCCATTATGAAGTTTCCATTGCCATATCGTAGGGTCATGTTGTCAGCAGGAGTGACAAAAATTTTCAAAACTCCCAGGTATTTTCTCTCACATAGTAGCACCTTTAGGCGACATTAGTTTTATTACCTTTATTTGTTTGTGCTCAGTCATGTGAAAACAAGGATTTTAGAAATTTTCTAGTCCAACCTTTCTCTTATAGTTCAGAAAACGTTAAGAGTTTCCCAACTAATAATGCTCATGGAGACCAACATTATTTAAGTACTTATTAAATCATTTGCACTGTTTCAGGAACTTTAGTGTTTCCTATAATCCTCTGTCTGGCAGAGAGTTTAGTCCTCAATTTAAGCCAAGAGCAGTACAATGAAATGCTCTAGGTCAGACACTGCAGGTCAGCGACTGAGCCTGTCCCCTTGTCCTCAGGCTCATTCTGATCCTGTCCCTGCTGTGCCTTAGCCCAGCACTTCCAGGAACCACATGTGCAAACAACTGATGGACCAGACTGGAAGAATCTGTGGGCCTGACTGTGAGCCGCCAGGCTGGCTTGGTGATGAGCGGACACTTCAGAGCTACATGGAACCCAAAGCTGAGTGCCAAACCATGAGGAGCAGACGTGAGGGTCACTGAATTTAATAAATGCCCCTTCTGGACTCTGAACTCCATCAGTAATGATGACAGAAGAGATCATTTCCATTTAAGGTCTCTCCAATCCCACTCTGAAGTGTCTGAGGTCGGTCTTCCATAGCAGAGGCTGAAGAGTTGAGGCTGAAGAGTTGTATGTTAATGAGCATTCCGTGACCGTGAGGCGAACAGTCTAGACCACACACCGAGAACCAGCACTCAGACCTGCCACGTGTCTCTGTCACTCTCACACCCCGTGCTAAAGAGTGAGCCAGTCAGTGTCCGAGTGAGTGAGGCACCGCAAAGGCAAGTCAACGTCTGAACACCAAGCCTCTTCTTCAAACCTTAATTGTCCCTACTGAAATAATGTGCACCTTCACCACAGCTGTGCCCTGACTAGTAAGTGACATCCAGCCATCCTGCCCTTGAGCATTCTGGGTGGGCCTGTGGGCAATCCACTGAGTGTAGGGCCCGCTGTGAATGATGCGAGCAGATACTTGGTGAAGCATCCTTCTTTTTCAGTAAATCCCTCAACACGATGCTTTCAGACCAAATATTTATTTCATAACTTGTCCTAAACTCATTTGTTCACCAGTATTTTTAGTGTATTTAGTAGTTGATTGGTATGGTCCAGGCACTCCCGTAGATACTAGGTAAACTAAAGTAAATATATGGGAAGATATTATAATTCCACTCATATCAGGTCATTAGAGTAGTCAAATTCATGGAGACAGAAAGTAGAATGGTGGTTGTCAGAGGCTGGGCCAGAGTGTAGAGTTCATATTTGACGGGTACAGAGTTTCAGTTTGGATAACAGACAAGTGCATAGTATGAATGTGATTGTACTTAATTTCACTGGACGCTACACTCTAAAAGGGCTGACATGATAAATTTTACGCTCTGCGTATTTTTAAAAACTAAATGTGCTTTTGAGATGATTGTCTTACTCATACATAGTCGTTTCCAAAACAAAAATGTATTTGCCACTTTTAAAAGTTATATAAAATTAATAAGAAGGGATCTGATTCTTAAACCATAAAACTCCCGTGCTTGAGGAACTCATAGTCCGCAGGAGACGAACATCAATTGCACACGTACATGTGACATCCCCACTGTATACGCCAAAGAGAGGCAGTAGTCAGAAGAGAAAGGAGGACCTGATCTAGGGAGAGAAAGGCCTGGGAGGTCCCCCGAGTCAGAGACGAAGTTTTTCCAAATGTGAGGGATGAGATGGAAAATGAGATCAGTGGAAAGGTAGAAGAGCCCTCCAGGCATGGGGACCAGCAAAAGCCAGGTGAAGCTCAGGAGGGCTGAGGTGTCTGGGTAAAGGAGAGTCAGTGATGAGCCCGGCCTGCACGGCTACGTGGGTGACTCGGCACTCGGGCACTTCGATCAGAGCGGATCACATTTATGAAGGGCAACACACACACGTCTTGCCAGAAAAGACGCTGAACACTGAAAACTGTTGTAGGTGGTGCAGATCTTGTTTGTTCTTATCAACCTCCCAAACAGCTTTGATGGTGTCACATGATGAAAGAAAATGTTGTCCCTTTCAGACAGTCAAGATGGACAAAATATCTCGTACTCTTCTAATCAAGATATGATTACTTGACTGAATTGGTAAAATTGGTTTATGCGGTTCAGACGATTTCATAAGTAACAAATAGGCACAGCCAATCAACATTAGAAAAAGACCAACTACTTTAATATTTCCCCTGCATTGTTTAAAAATGCCAAAAAAAAATTGAACAAACTCACAGAAAACAAAAAAGCTTTCATATTTTTAATGTGTTTTAAATCAGCCAGGAAACTGTCATTCAAATGTCAATTTTACAGTAATATCTCCATAGAATTACAAAGTTATGTCTGTGTTCTATTGAATATATAGGATAATTGCTCAATTCTATAGTAAAACATTTATTTTTGTGTTGCTGATACACAAATATACTTTGATTTTTGAATGCAGAACAGACTCATATAGGTCTATGTTGCCTCAAACTATTTTAAAATCTAGAAAATTAACATTTTGGGGTATTCATAAATTGCTATTTAGAGTTTACATTTTTAAAATATACAGAAACATTTTCATAGACATTTCAAGGCAAAATACTGCAAAATACTTGGCTCCTACAAACTACTTTCAGAACAATGCACCATCAGTGAGAGTCTTAAAGGCACTAAATTGAATATAATCATTTTAGCAGACTTGTCTTGGTTCTTGCTCAACCCAAATACCTTTGGCTAAATCCTAGACTCAATAAGCAATTCTCATTAAACATTAAAGGCTGTGACACATGGCAGAGTGGAGTAAAAGGACCCTTTTAATTGTCTTTCCAGTTTGCAAATTATTTTTAAATGCACTGCACTATGAAACTGGATATAAAAAGATCTGCTTTTGCTTTCAGTGCCTCGTGATTTTGAACTGTTCATTTCACGTGCATTGGCCGTGTGTCATGCGCTGCATTTCAAGCTGTACTCAGGAACCTGGTTCATCCTGCACGTATAAGCAAGGTGTGGAGAAGGCTCTGGAATGAGACGGAGATCACATTTCTCCCAGTCACACTAGCTATAAAAGCAGCCAGTTAAAACTTTGTCATGCTCCTGGGCGCAGTTTACATTATTCATTATTTTTATTTCTAAAACAAACCTACTGCTTGAAAAAAGTCTCAGAGCTGGTTACAGCTTTTCTGTTCGAATACGAACAAGCTGACTGCACTTGTGATTTGATAGCTAAGTCCTTTGCTGTGAGGTGGGGCTCCTGGGAAGGGACTTGTATGCGAGAATCCACTCTCTCAGTGGACTTGTCCTTCTTAAGTGACAAGGGAAACTGAGTGACAAGGGAAGCCTGAGTGACTTTCCCTCAGTCACCCGACTTTCAGGGGACTCGGACCTATCTTCATTACAATTGCCTGTCTATTTAGCACCCAAATCATTGAAACCCTAGAGAATGTAATGTTGGTTTGCCACGGCTGTGAGAACAAAAGACCACAGAAGCTTATTGTCTCACTGCTCTGGAGGCTGGAAGTCCAAGACTAAGATAGCAGCCGGGTCGGTTCCTTCCGGGAGTAATGAGGGAGAGATCTTTCCCATGCCCTGCCACGAGATTCTAGCAGTTTGCTGGCGATCTTTGGTACTCCTTGGTTTGTAAAGAGTTACTCTGATATCCAACTTCATCTTCACGGAGATCCTCCCTGTGCGTGTGTCTCTCACTGTCTAAATTTCCCGAAAAGACGTCAGGCATTTGGGATTAAAGGCCCACTCTGCTCCAATGTGTCCTCATGTTAATCTAACTAATTATATCTGCAAAAGATCACTTCACCTTCTGAAGTTCTGGGGCCTGAGACTTCAGCATACAAATTAGGGTTGAGGATACAACCGAATTCATAACAGATACCACGCATTTTATGTGGGCCTGTAAATTTTAGGTTAATGTATAGCGAAAATTCTGGAATGAAACGCACTGAACAGCTGACTTTGGTTAGCTCTGAGGATGAGGTTGCAATAAATGGGGGTGGAGTGGCTGTGAGAGAAGGCTTAATTTCTTGTAAAATCTTTACTTTTCACAAAGAGAATGCAATTTGTGATCGCCTACATAAATAAAAGTTAACATAATTATATTGCTGTTTTGCAGTGATTCCCAGGAGAAATGCTACTGGAAGTCTGAGGCCCTTTTCCACAAGGGCTAGTTGTCTGTGTCCTGCTCAGTTTTCAAATGTCTTGTCGGATATTCACATATAAAGAACAACAGGATTGGGGAGGTGATCTAATATACAGTGAATTTTCCAAGAATGCAAATTTTGCACCTATATGTTACACGGAGATTGTTGTCTGTTGGGGTCAGAACTTTACTGTGTATTTTACGTGACTGGAAAGTTGTATCACCAATGACAGAGTCACTCTCAGTGTTGGGGTGACTCGCAAACATGCCCGAAGTGGGGTACACGTGCACCTCTCACCTCCCTGAGGATTCCTATTTCAGGTACAGGAACCGCCCACTTAGCTGTGTCATGCTTGTACCGAAATGTGTATTATTCTTATAAACCCCTTAATTGCATCTTCACTTGAAATCAAAATTAGAGCTCTACATGAATTTTTAAAGTATGTGCACAGCAACAGTCTACTCTTTACGAATTCTGTTGAGGATATCATGGGGCCAGTTTCCAGTTGCTGTGCCGTGATGCCTGAGAGAGTGAACTTAAAAGGAGGCCGAGTTTACTCGGGGTCATAGTTTCAGAGGTGCGTGGTTGCCTGGCTTTGGTGCTCTGGGCCTGTGACGGCACAGTGCATCATGGCAGGGACGCAGAGTAGAGCAGGCCTGTTTGTGTCATGCAGCTGGGGAGAGAGGGAGTTCTATCCCCTTCAGGGCACACTCCCCGTGATCTGCCTTCCTCCTGCTAAGCCCCACTTCCTGATGGTTCCACTGAGGCTCCAGCACAAGGCCTTCAGGGGATGCTCAAGATTCAAACTACAGGAGGGCTCTACAAAATATTTTTATGAAAAAGGAGTATTTATGCTCAGGTCTCTCAAGGAAGAAATGCTGTAGATGTAAACTAAAGCTTTGAGCACAGAGGAAAGGAAATGTAGCCAAGATATTTCACAAGCAAATCACAAAAGGATGTGTCCGAAAAGGGACTGTCAAAGTGGCTCTGAGATTTTCAGCTTGAGCTGGTAGGAGGATTGTGGGCACTTTAACTGAGACATAAACATGAGGAATAAGATGCTGAATTAAATGTAGGGAACTTTAGATCAAGGTGTCTAGTGGGACAAGAGGGAAATGTCCACAAGATGTTCAATGACAGATTAATGGGGTTTTTGGCCAAGAGAATCCAACCTGATGTAGCTGTCCAAGGAGTGCAGCCAGAACCTTGGAAATGGAGACCACACAGAGTAAGAAAGGGGAGAGCCCATGTCCAAACCTGAGGACACACACCTGAAGGCGGGCACAGCTCAGCACTCTCCACAGTGCCTGGCACAGCACCGGTCACCTATCCACACCCAGCACCCCCGGTCACTGCGTCCCACAATCCTTCCTGCATTCAGGAGGGAAGAAGAATGCTCCCATTACGATTCCACTTGGCTGAGCACAGATGTCTTTCCAATCGGCTGGACGATTTCTCCCAAGACCCATGAGTGCTGAGTTCACTGACAGCCACGGAGGATGCCATCTCTCCTGACCAGGGTGCAGGATGTGCTGAGGGGGAACATTACACCTGGGAAATGCATTCACAAGGTAGAAATTGGAGATTTGTCACAGTGACTCAGGCCATCGTCTCTCCAACAGGACAAAATCATAGCTAAATTTAAAGCAAAGGAAGGATTGTTCCTAAAGGCCTTGTCCACTCGGAATCCAGATGAATTGCCACAACTGTTTCCCCTAACACCCTGCTCTACACCCTGGCACCCTTCTCCTAAGTGCGACATGGAAACCTCGAAGACACATCTTCAGGCTCCCTCCTCCATCCCACTGCCTGCCAGAACGTATAACATAGACTAGACCTGTCCCGGGGGCACACACTTGCAGTCACATAAGTACATACCACTTTCGCTAGCAGCCGTGTTCTCAGGCGCTGGCCAGACAGACAGGGCAGCCTCTTCCGAATGCTGCCTGCAGAGCTGCACCTAAATCAGTGCTGGCATGATTGGGGCTCCAGATGTGTCTTCTGCTGCCTGGAGAGGAGTCCAACCATTATAAATGAGGCTCTCAGCCTGAGTCCCAGTCGTTAACACTCTCCCAAGACAAGACTGAGAATGATGGAAAAGAAAAGATGGGGAAGATGTAAGGATTGTAAGCATCAGTCTGCCCAGTTTCGGCAGAAAGATGACAATGCGTGTGAAGTTTCTGGGTCCCAGTTCTGTTTTGTTGTTTGTAGATAACGGGCTCCATGTGAGTGCCCCCGTGTGTGTACATATGCTTGTGTGTGGCAACATGCATGCACACAGAAAAGGGAAGTGGAACAAAGGCAACGGGGAAAGGAAAGAGGAGATCTTATTTCAGTTATAAAAAGGTTTTATGTGTTTTGCACAAATATAATAGTGTAATCCCATGTCAACCCAGGAAATTCAGTATATATCATAGAAAGAACAGTATCTTATACCTCTTCCATCTTTACTACAAGTAGACTCTTCAGAATTGTGGAAATAGGGCACCTCAGGCATGACTGTTCCATATTTTTATTAATAAATATTTGACTAGAATAATGTTAATTCCAAATATCCATATTTTATGGATTTTTAATCTTAGAAATCTCTATACTTTAAGAGTTTAATTTCTTCTTTGTTTAGAAGGATTCTTGTTTTAAAATCCCACCTGAAAGTAGAACCTAAATAGCTAAAGGTCAGGACAATTTCAGAAAAGTACAAGATAAAATTTGTCTGGAAGTCTCTGTAAGTGGACAAGTTCAGGTGCAGGCTCTGAACTGAAACATCTCTTCTCAGAACTAATCATTCACCAGAATTGTTACAAGACAGGCAGGCATCTGGAGATCACTTCCTCCAACACCCTCCATAATAAAGAGCAAGACTGGTCCAAGATGTTTCCACCCACCTTCCTCCTGTCCGTGCTGTCCGCCAAGAACCCTTCATGATTTAGCTAAAAGGGGCATTAATGTTTCCTTTGGTCAAAAACCAAAGGTCTACCCACAGTGGTCAGGATTCATTTAGCTGTAGACTTGGGTTTCTCCCTCATGGCCCAGGCCAATTTTGCTTGGCACAGTAGGCAGCCAATACGCTTTGTTGTGTGCTACCCTCAGGCTTTAAGTTCAGAGAAGAATTTGGTCATTGCACTGAAAGAGGTGAAAATCAAATTTCCAAAAAGTGAAAATCAAATTATACTAACAATATGCTCAGTAGCCACTATGTAATCACCTCTGATTGTAAACAGTTATTTTAACTACATAATAAAATGCGAATTCATTTCTAACTGTAAGAAACTGAGATAATAAAAATGCAAGTAAAGACATCCTGCACATCACGTCCAGCCCCAGGTTTGGTTTGGTTTTGTTGTTGCTCTTGTTTTGTCTGTTTGTTTGTCACAGGAGCTTGCTAAGTACCCCAAGCCGACCTTGAAATTGTGATCCTCCTGCCTCAGCCTCCCGAGTAGCTGGGACTGCAACTATGTGCCACCACGCCTGGCTGGCCCTAGTTCTTTCACTACACAGACCATTTGTGTGAATTTAGGGTGTATCCCCTTAACCCTTTTTCTATTGGCATATGAAATTATATAAATAAACAATTTTGTTTCAAGTCCGTGATTCTTTACAGAAATGGAAAATGCTTTACTTTTGTGAATGTTTTTAATTAGCAAGAAGCTTTCAGACATTCTTACCTTTAAAATATTGTAGCATAATATTCCATAAGATAGATGATGAAGGTTTTATTTATGACCCCACTGGTGGAAATTCAGGATGTTTTTCTAACTATTTCATCAAATACGCCAGGGAACAATTTTGTACCTGCCCTCTCACACAGGCGGCTGTGTTTCTCTTGGGTGGGATTATCAGCTTAGAAGATACATGTAATTTTAAAAAGTTTAGCAAAGTGCCCTCCAAATAAGGCAATTCAAAGGTAAATCTTAAGCATTGTTGTAATTTAGAGAGGAAAGTTGTATTTTCTCTATGACCTCATCAACGTACACAGTTATTTAGTTTTGGAATATTTCCCAGTCTAAAAGATGAAAAAATGAAGCTCGATTTAACTTGTATTTTCTCGATTGTTAGTGAAGTTGTACATTTAATAATATACTTAGTCATCATTTCCATTTCGTCTCTTATAAATTACATATCTGCATCCTTTCCAACTTCTCTGATGGCTTACTTCTTAACAAATGGTGGGCATTTCTGATATTCTGTTATTCATTCTTTTATATGACGTATGCTAATTTTCTCCTGGTTTGATGACAGTTATTTGTCTATGGGGTCTTTGGCTGCAGATTTCCTTTGTCTACTTTACATTTTCTTTATATAACATCCAGATGCAAAAAATATTTGCATAACTGCGCTTATGGTACTCTTTTAAGTGCAGTTCTTCTCGGCCTTCCTTGCATTTGCCTCATTCTTCTCTCTCCCTGTCTCTGCATCTGTTTCTCTCTCTTCTTCTTCCTCTTCCGTCCTGGGCTCTCATCATTCTCCTGCCCTACTTTACTCCAATCCAGCCATATGGAAAGTAAAAGGAAACACATGGAAAGAATGAAAATGGAAAAAAATACCTTTTCGGTGGAAAATTCCATCAACTAAGAGAAAGGTGTTACAAATAAGTTACTGCCAGACAATAAAAACTTTAAGGAAGAAGCGCTATCAGGCAGACAGAAGGTCCCCACATAATGCTCACTGCTTCGATTCACCAGGAGTTCTAAACCTGTGTGCACCCAGTAACAGACCCTTATAATACACAGTGAAATTGAGCCAAATCAGAAGGCAAACTTGCTTTCTTCAGAGTTGTCTTTTCCCCCATTTTCCTGGTACCACAGAGTGGAACATCAGAGCAACTGCAGAGTCAGGACAGGGTTTGAGATACATAAAAAGCAACAAACTAAAAATATTTTTTGCCAATGAGATAAATTATATCCATTTTTCTTGATAGATAGTGGGGATGAAGGGGATCAGGAGAGGCCATTTGCTTTTTGGACTAGCACAAGAAGGGAAAAGATGGAAGGAATTGAGAAGCCAGACTTTCAAGGAAAATTCCTGAAGGTTTTTTTTTGGGGGGGTTAGGTTTGGCAGTTTGTGTGTGTTTTGCATTTCAATTACAAGGTGCTGTGTTTCAACACTTGGTTAGGGACTCATTCATAATAGGGACCTTCTTGACCACAGTCGGCAAACCTCTGTTCACCTCCAGGAGGTCTGGCAAACCCAACCAGAGCCTGTCTGCCAGAGGGCTGGTCCTTGTCAAACAGCACAGCCCGCTCCTGGTGCCCTGGGCACTTCTGCCGCGGAGATGGCCTTGGGGCAGATGCTAAGTCTACAACGTGTCGGCCGGGTGGAAAGTGAGTAAATTCAGAATGGACACTGTGTGAGAAGCCAGTCTGTTTGTCACTTCTTGTGAGAAGAAGGGAGCTTTAATTTCTGTTTCCTTCCCACATCACAGGCACAAAAATTGCTGTTGAACATTCAACTAGTGGCTCTCGTACATTTCCCCTTCTGAAATGGAGGTGTGGGGTGTCTGCTGCTGGAGATTAATTTGCACAGAGATTTCTCCAAGGGAGAAAGAAATACGCACATTTGAAATTAAAATCTTCAATTTATTTTCAAATGCTTTTATTAATAAACATCAGTCTGTACTAAAGTATAGTTTCTAAAACAAAATAGTTTACACCTCTTAACACCTTCACCTGACAAAATAAGGGTGCTGATGATTCATTATTTTGTTTTTCATGCTGTCATCATCAATGACTAAAGTTTCACAAATCAGAAAAGTATAAAAATTAAAAGAAAAACCAGTGAAAATTGGAGAAAGGAAAGAAATTAAGTCTGCAAAGATCACTCAGTTATAAGTTGGAGAATTTCATCTTAAAAGCCTTTTAGGTGATACATAAGGCACCCTTTGAAAACAATAGTCTACACATCTAGGAAGAGCCTCACAGATTTCATTAATGTCCACCTTTTGTGAATGTTCTAATATCCCTTAATACCTTGGCTTCACTTGTTGACTCTTATTAAGATATCTCAGAATTTTTGGTTTTGAGAATTTTAGCACATAATATCATAAAGAACCAAGAAATAGACTTGACAAGGAAAACTTGCACTCTGGAAAATAATTTTTTCATGAAAAGAAGAGTGTGCAGAAATTAGGGTGAGGACACTTGCCTGGGGACCCGAGCTGCCTTCAGCACTGGGACGTGTGGCACTTCCCTGGGCCTCAGAGGACCAGCCCCGTCCTTTAAGAAGCTCATATTCCTTATGTGGGCCACTGGGGATCGCATCAGCTCCACCCCTGTGTCTTGCTCTCTTCTCCTGATGATCGGGGGAGTCACTGACCTCGGAGAAGACTGAGGCCCATTCTGTTCTCAAGACTTAGCTCCTACCTTGACCCTACCCTAGAAACTAAATGCACAATTCTTCCTAATCTGCATGATATTTCTATCTGGTGTGTCTTCACCCCACCAGGAGACTCATAAACAAACATATGTGCTCATGAGAAGTTGCACTGATGTGTGGCAAGTGACATAGCAAGCTCAGAGATGTTGTAATGGTGTTTTGTGCAAGGGTAATTTAAAAAAATGATCAGCTCTTCACAATACAGGTGTAGAGAGGGTTCTAATAAACAGCAAGACATGGGCTAATAGAGGCCCCATTGAAGGATGAAGCATGTAGCCAACTCAGACATGGTTGAAGGCGAGAAATCTTCCGAGTCTGATAGTTGCACCCTGTTCTCCAACCTCTTGTGTGTTTTACATTTATTGTTTCTTCTCTGGTCTCTGTGGTGCTGCTAGAATCCTATATCTGCAAATATTAACAGTGGTTTTAGGGGAAAAGTACATGCACAAACAAAGACACGATTAAACAAAAAAATGCCTACGATATGATTTTGCAAAGACTAGAGAATATTAAAAATCAGGCCCACTAACATTTCTAAACCCTAGAAGCTAGCTTTTGGAGACATTATTACCAGAAAAGATGAAAGGACTCGTAAAGTGTAGGTCAAATAAAGCACACCAAAGTGCAGGAAATGTGACCATTTGAGTGAAAATATCTGTTGTTCCTCCACTTTGCATGCCTTGAGATTTATTTATGATGCCTTACTGAAGCAAGAACTTCCAATGAGACAAACCAAGATTCTCTTTAAACCAGTTCTTCTGCACCCTTTTTTCATTATCTCCCCCTAAGAAGCATTTTAGAAGATATTTCCTGTAACCAACACTCATTGAGGATATAGTAACATATATGGACTACATATCTATGTACTAATTGTTCATAAATCCTTTACGCATAAAAAGAGTAAAAGTTTTTCAGTCCCTCTACAGAACTAATTTTCGTCTCCTTGGAAATGACATTCACCCCTTTAAATGGACAGGTATTAAACATGCATGTCTTACAGTGTGTTATAGTAGGAATATTACATAAGCTGCTGAAAGACAGAAGGACATAGATGCCAATGGAAGTCATGTTTAGTGCACAGTTATATATCAGAAAAAATTATGAAGGATAGGAACATAATATCCTGCATTTTCCCTAATACACATGCTTATTAAAGTAAATAGACACAATAAATCATAAAATCTGAAACAAACCATTTAAAGGAAACATTAAGCCAAAAACTAAATAAAAGTACAAATAAGAAAATAACATTGATACTGAAGGATGGGCTCCTGTAAATTCTTGCAGTCTGTTATGGTTTGTGTCTAGATGTCCCCCCAAAGCCTCATGTGGTAAGAGGTAGCTGGATCTAGAGTGCGTGATTATTAAATTAGTCCACTGATCGGTTTGGCATGGTTCTGCTGGGATCAAGGATGTGACGCTAGGATTAAGGGTATTAGGATTAAGGGTGGGAGTACTGCCCACCCTAAAGACAGGTAGCCTGGATAGGATATAAAATACAGGAAGAAGCTAGTTAGCCCCTTCTTGCTTGCATCCCTTGCTTACCTGGCTGCCTGGTGCTGTCTGCCATGCTACTTTGCCTTGGACCCAGCTGACTACGGACTGAAACCTCTACAAACTGTGAGCTAAATAAACCTTTCTTCCCTTAACTTTGGGTGTTTGGTATTTTGTCCCAGAAACGAGAGAAAAGTAACTAAGACACAGTCCTTTCTTATAAGGGAGCAAATGATGAAAGAAAATATAACAGGAAAAGTAGAGGGTAGAAAATGAAGTGAATACAGTGTCTTCAGAAGTCTGCATTTTTATATATGGAGTTTATATTTGGCTCCCAGACAAAGCAGCAGCTACGGTGACTGGGTTCCTTCTGTGACCCAGGCTGAGTCTTAACATGGTGACACAGGTGTGCCAGTGTCTGCTGAGAGCTGAGTGCAGGAGGGGAATCCAACACGGAGCCGACTGACACCTGACACATGATTCACGTGTTTCCTCTCAATATAGAAGAGCGCGATGGCGCACGAAAACTTGACCATTACTTGTTCCTATGTGAAGACAGCACAAACCCGAGGAACTTTCCAGAGATGTCCTCTGATAGGTATAAACATTTTGAAACACAAAGCATTCGAACGGCAATTATGTAGTAGATGAGACAATGACTTAACCTAAAGTAGCCCAAGAGAAATTTAAGATGGATTCTTCACAGTGCTCCTGAGGAGCACACTCTTTCTACTTGCTCCACTTCTCCTTAATTATCTTTCTTTTTTGGTCACTGCCTTTGCCCTGGCTCCATCCTTTTAACAAGGCAGATGGGAAGGCCAACCTGCATCTTTCTTTCATCTCTGCCCTCATGTGTCTCCCTGAATCATCTTTCTTGTCTACTGTGTCTCCTCCTCTCCAAACATCATCTCCAACTGCCTGCTAGATATTTCTATATGGATTTCCCTTTAACATCTTAAAATTTCATTGTTTAACAGCAACAAAAAAGCCTATAACCATAAAACTGTCTGGCTTTCTTATTGCTGTTAAATAAACGTCACAGAAATGTATGATACGTGCCCCTCTCTGTCCTTACTCCAATGCCAACCTTGTCACCAAGACTGTGTCTTTCCACCTCCTCATGTCATGCATGGCTGTGCCCTGGATCCCGGCTGCTTACACCTCTCACCTGGCTACTGTAATTTCCTTATCATCATATTTTCCAGTCCCCTTCTCCAGAACATTCAACATGCTTTCTTTCAGAATAATCCTCTTAAGAGGGCTGAATCTACCCACTCAATGAAACAGCTTAAATAGCTCTCAAATTCTATAGTCAAGCCCTCTCTACTTTTCTTCTCAGCTGCCTCCTACATGAGTCCCTCTACTCCTTTAAGTAGCCTTTAAGTACCACAGAGGCCCAAGCTACTGCTGCTCTGTTAGTATGTACTGTGTCCTCGTGCTTCCAGGTCTTGCTTACATATTCCCTTTACTTCAGATCATCTTTTCTTCTTCCAACTGTCCTTGTCCAAGTCTGTCCTTCTGTCCAAGCTATCTCAATGTTAAATGTTAATCTCAATGCTAATGGCAGATTCTATCGCCATGTTAATGCCTTTGCTGGATTCCTACTCAGAACTTCACAGCACTCTGCGTCTTTCTCAGGGTGCTTTGTCGCATTCTGTCTTTACTGATAATGCAGGAGTGGATGTGGTTGTGTGGACCATCACTCTTCTCTTTTGTGTCCAAAGTGGCACTATTTATCAATCACAAAACATGTTCTCACAAGCCCATCATAGTTCCAGAATCCATCTCAATCCACTGGTAGAGCAAGTGACGTTTCACGAAATTTACTATGTGAAAGTAATTCCTAGGTCACAGTAAATACCCCCAAATAATAGCTATTAATATCATTGCTGCTATTGTATACCATTCCTTAGCATAATACTTACCACATGAAAGAGAAGATTGGTGGATTTTACTGGTTCTACAAATTTCTATCAAAATATTGATTTTCCTTTTGTACTTTTTGAAGAATAAAACAAGCATATTCCTTTCAAGCCAGAGCTCTACTGTTCATTCTGAAGAAGACCATGCTGTTTCTCAAAGTAAATTGTCATAATCTCTTTCTCTCTAAAGACACACTGATTTGTGACAAATGTGGTCAATACCTCACTTACGAGTTTCAACTTCATTAACTTCAGAGAAATTTGAGGAAATTATTTTATCACTGATCTGATGTCAGCTGGTCATCTGGTGCACAAGCTGGTCTGGTTTGAAGCGGGTGTGGAATAGAAGTGTTGTTTATGCTGATGGTTTGACCATCCCAATGTTTCCCAAAAGAATAGGTAAGAGGGCATGTGCGTGTAGAAACATGTGAAGAAACACCATCTCCAAGCCGTTAACGTGCGATTATTCCAAGGTTACTCCAGGAAATCCTTGGCACCTCTCCAGTGGGTGCTGCTCAGGCCCTGCTGCTTCTTGTCAACCCGTGTAACAGGGAAAATGGTGACATGTGATGCTGCTGTTGATGATGATGGTGAGGGCTCAACACATCTGTGTTTCCTCTCCATTTTCAAGTATGAGGAATTATTGACAGAGAGAGAAAAATTAAACACAAATAATGAGGGGACAGGAACACTCTAAACTTAAAACCAACAAAATATAATGGGAGAAAGATTCGAAGCTCTAGAGCAAGATCCGGGCCAAGAGTACACCCTGAACCTCGAGAGAGCCGGGCCTTAACTCCACCTCCAGCCCTGCAGGGGTGCGCGACCCGGGCTGCTGGGAGAGTCCTGTGCTGCTTCTGCCCTTGGCACCATAAAGATTTCCTGAAAATTAAAATCATACGTCTGTGTGAATTTATGTAGATTTATATGTGGATGTACATGTGCAAATGTGTGTGAGCTCGTGTGTGCGTGTGTGTGCGTGTGTGTTCTTGTCATTTTCAAGGAAAAAAGCATACCTTACATATTCATTTCCAAACTATCTGAACTGGTAAGAAGAATTTACCCATCCAGTTTTTTAACCAAATATGTTTTTATGCCATGTTTTGGTAAACCAGATGTTTTAAACTACTAAAATGATAGCAAACACATGTTTTTGCATAATACATTTGTATTAAATATAATAATTCCTGAGACCAATATTCTCATAAAACCAAGTTGCCCCTCTACCATTCCCTTATTTCTCATATTTCATACTATGTAGCATTATCATAAAACATGTCCCTATTGGTCCCTCCATTTTCCTGGGTAAAAATAAAGTATTTAACGTATTTGGAGACACTGGTCAGGTCTCAGACACCACATTTTATTTTCTTCTTATTGCAGATATATCAATCCCATCTACCTACTGCTTCGCAGAATGAAATGTTGAAGTGTTTGTGTCCATAAACTTTCATGTTTAAAAGAGTACACACATTAGTACATGTCTGCAGTACAAAATAGTCTATAAAACAAGTCTGAGCAATGTAATTTCCAGAAAACATTAGATCCCCTCTCGGCTGGCATCCTCGTCTGCACCTCGTGAATCTGTCGCATGTCTTGAGACCTTGCTGCGTCAGTAGGAAATAGGGCAGCAACAACCTCCCATATTCTGGCAGGTGCAGTAGACAGTCAACTAGTTCCTACTGTGTGTGATTTGTAGAAGAGCATGATTTCATGATCTGAGGCTGAGATCTTTTCAATGCAGATAAAGCTGTAAAAGATCTGCCATCATGAGGTGTGATTCAAACCTATGGTAAATGTTTAAATTCAACACATTTATTACAGTAAAAGGGACCTTTAGTCTTCCTCAAAAATCCTCCCCCTCACTTTGAACACACTTATACCATCATTCTTGAAACTCTCTGAATCGGTTCTGGACGTCCATTTTCATGACTGCGTTTAGTCACACTGTCATGGTGCCTCAATGTCCTGAATCGATTCAGCATGTTTACTTTTCATGGTCATTCTGACTTTGGGGTAGACCCAGAAGTCACATAGCACCAAATGCAGTGAATGTGAATTGAGGATACACTGGCGAGTTTTTATGAGCCCGCCTTTCTGTCAGATGGTCCTCAGCAGCAGGATTCACTGTATTTTTCATCACACCTCTTAAAGACACTCACAAAGGCAAACTTCCAGATCTCCTTCAGAAAGCAGCAGGAATGACTGGATAGGTGTGTTCAAAGTGAAGGAGGGGATATTTTGAGAGGGTTAATGCCAAGACATCTTTTACTGTGATTTTTTAATTTAAGTACACACTGTACATTTTGATCATCCTGTGTGTGTATTAGCAGCTTGCTTTCTTCATTCCTAGAAGTAAATGTGCAGTATATATTTATTCTCTGAGTAACTTTGTATGTCAAGGGGAAAGTCCCAAAAAAAAACAGGGGTGATGTACCTCAAAAACAACCTATGAAGTCAAAGAAGCTGGAAGAGAAATACCACATATTGCAAGATTCCACTTATATAAAACACCCAGAATGGGCAAATCTACAAAGACAAAGACTGTGTTTGCCTAGATTTGGAGAGGGAGCAGGAATTTATTGAAAATGGGCTTAAGGGATCCCTCTGGAGTGATGAAAACATTTTAAAGCTGGATCGTGGTGATGGCTGGTTGAACAACTATACCAATTAAGTGAAAGTAGTTGAATTATACCCTTTAAACAGATGGATTTTACAGTACGTAAAATGTAGAATGGACATCTAACAATACAATTATTACCTTTTAACGTATGGACTATACTATGTTCAGAAAATAGCAGAGCCACCCTATAACAGCACACCTGCGTTCAAAGAAAACTCAAAGCTATTTGTCTAGTTTCAGGTTGCACTAAAAGATATGGACAGTATACACAGCATACACAGTCACACCAAGCTTCCAATGTGCCTAACTTCTCCCTGTTCTGCACTTTATTATAGTTCAAATCTGTGGTTACTAGCAAAGCCTAAAACCTAGGCATTGTTGAGTTTGCAGGGAAATTCCAAGTAAAATTATTGGAATTGCCCCATTTTAAACACTACTCAAGAACTACATGCTCTTAATCTTTTTTTTTTTTTTGGTGCTGGGGATTGAACTCGGGTCCTTGTGCTTGCAAGGCAAGCACTTTAACCACTGAGCTAAATCCTCAGCTGCTCTTAATTATTTTATGTCATTATTGTAATGTTTTTATCGTAATGTAATTTCAAATTTACAGACTATTTTCAACAACTGTACAAAAAATCCATACAACATTAGCTAGATGACTAATTGCACATATTCACCCCGGTTTTTATTATTCTTTATGTGGATGTATTCTTTTTTTGAATTATTATTTTGTTTTTAGTACATGTTTGCACTACATAAAGTAGATTACATTATGATACTACATATCTTCTGGGGAGATGGTGTGTGTACATATTCTTAAATCTTCATATACAAACACATTCCATATGCATTGAAAAAATAAAATGACTTGAACAAGTGTAAAAGCCCACACTCCCTTCCTTCCTAGGATGAAAAAAACATTATTAACAGTTTCTTGAATATTCTTCAATAGTTTTTAGGAGAAGCAAATGAGATAAGTCAAAGTGCTTTGCAAATTATAGAATACAGATATAGATTACAAATACGAGTTACTGTCAAAAATGAATAAAACAAAACCATCTGTGGCCTTGTGCAGTCAAAACTGCCAGTGACTGTATACACTGTTTATGGTCTCACATTTGGTCTGACTTCTCCTGAAGGCGAAGTGGAGCTTTAGGGCTCTCAACAGCTGAATTGACTGGGTGAAATACTAAAGTGGAAAGTCTCAGCAAGAGCAGAAGGAACTTCCAAAAAGCAATGAACACACACTCCTATTGTGTGCCTCACACCACATTCAGGGAAAAAGAGCCACGTCACTTTCACAGATCCACACAATGGAAAAGAGCGGGGGCCGCTCAGTGTGTTGCACAATTGTTTTTCCTGGCCATCCACTTCTGAACCACTGGCCGCCCGTCAACAACCATGTGCACTTGGAAACACAAGAGACGGCATGGCCGACGCCAATATTTTAATCAGAAGCAGTTCATAGAAAGGACTCCTGATGGCAACCCCGCTGACAACAGATAGAAAGAAGTAAAATATATCAGTGAATGAAAAAGAGCTACACTAACAAAGAACATGTTAAAACAACAGCCACCACAGAATTGCCTCTACTTCCGTGTTGAGCGTGCACTGTGCTTCCTGCTTGCAGCCGGCCTGCCCTGTGGCTGCTCTCAAGGAGCCCTCCTCACCTCATCAGAGACTCTCACAGACACCCCTTCCCGCTCAGACACCCAGTGAGAAGGTAGAGTGCAGGGCAGTGGCTGTAAATGCATACAGATCCCACAGATCCTTGACTTCTGGGAAGTGACGAGGCGATTCTTCCCAAAGGCCTTCAGGTCTCCTGAAGCCCTACAGGGAAACCTTGTTCACGGAAGGAGGGTGACTAATTGTGCCAGTTCGTGTGGCCTGCCAGCTTGATTGGCTTCGGGGGTGCGTAGGAGGTCAGCGAAGCACACCTCTGTGGAGTCTGACTTGGGGACTGTCTGTTCCCTGTGCTTCCTCTGTGGTGCACCTCCCCTGCTCTCTGCCTCCTGCTGAGTTGAGCGTTTTCCTCCACCAGGCCTTCCACCATGATGTCTCTGCCTCGGAAGGAGCTGGTCATGGACTGAAACCTCTGAAACCATGAGCCAAAATAAACTTCTTCTCTATCAAGGTGCAAGCATCAACAGTGGGAAAGCTGATCAGTACACTATTTCTGTGGGCAAACTAATGTCTGTACCTGAGTGCCAGTGAGTCGTGTGCACACGTGCAATTTGAGTAATGGCTAAACCATGGTTGCTGTGGAAATTGTCCACATCATCTCGGCACTGGCCTCAGTCCCTGCTACATGTCATTCTCACAGATACACACAGTGGGAATGAGCTGGGGATGCTTGGTGTGTTTCACAGTTGTTTTTCCTGGCCATCCACTTCCGAGCCACTGGCTTAGCTTTCATGGTCATTTTGACTCTGGGCAGAGTCTATCAGTGTTTACAGCCTCTGGAAGGAAGTCCTTCTACTGTTTTAATGCCTGGGCAACATTTTAGGGCTTCATTTTTATCTTCTAGGGCTGCACCAGAGCAGGGCTGTCTGTCCACTGGGTCTTAGCTGAGCCTGAGAAAGGTTCCAATAGCATGCATGCAAACAGCTATCCTACCATTTGTCTGAATTCTGGCAAGTCCAGCATAGTGGCTAAGACCAAACACCGTAGGGCAGTGATGGTGAACCTTTTAGAGCTTTCAATGACACAAAGAGCCCACTGTGGCACTCATGCCATAGGTCTGCCACCACTGCCTTAGGGCCAAACTGCCCATGTTCCCTTCCTGGCTCCTGGGAAACTTTGCCCAACCAATGAACTTCTTTCTGTAGAATAAGATTCCTACAGTATCCACCTCATAAAACAGAGAAGAGGTTAGAAAGATTCATATATGTAAAATATTTAGAACTATTTCTGGTACGTATTAAGTCTTCTTTACATATTAACTACCATTACTATTATATTATTGTTATTATTATTATTATTATTATTATTATTATTATTATTATTATTATTTTGTGCTGGGGATTGAACTCAGGGCCTTGCATTTGCTAGGCAAGTGCTCTACCACGGAGCTAAATCCCCAACTCCCTATATTATTATTTTTTGAAGCTTCCTTGGGTAAAACACAGTTGGGAAAAGGCATCTAATGGCCTAGGAAAGGGAACACAGAGAATGGAACAGGAAGGGATGGGATGGGATTGGAACAAGATGGGAGCAGGATGGGATGGCATGGGATGGGACGGGATGGAACAGGATGGGATGGGATGGGACGGGATGAGAATGGGAAAAGGGACATGTGCTCCTCTCGTACCCACTCTTGCTTCCCCTGCTCCTGAGATGTAACCTGGAGCGCTGTTTGAAAGTTGCCAATCTGTTATCTCATTCCCTTGATTTAGCAAATCTTCCTGTCACTCTTGGCTAAGTTTCAACATGGACCATAAGACTTTGCACTGTGAGATGTGCTCATAATATATATAGTGAATGATTAAGTTTTTCAAACTCATTACTGTTAAGACACATGGTCATTTATTCCCCTCAGAATACTCTACCTCGCTTCAAACACTCTAAACTCATCATTCTCACTTTCTGAAACAGTTCTGGGAGTCCTGTTTTGTGGGTGTCTTTATGAGACACGATCAAAAACAGTGAACACTGCTACTGCCATCCAAGGGAAAAGATTAATGTGAAAAACATTATGGTATGTCCTCACCCACCTTATTCACCACGTCTGGGACTGTGCTATTTATGGCTCTTCCCCAAAGTCAAAACGACCCTGAAAGTGAACATATTGAATCAACTCAGGACATCGAGGCAGCCATGATAGTGCAAGTAAAGTCATGAAAGAGGACTCCAGGTCTGCTTCAGAAAGTGGCAGGAATGATGGGATAAGAGTGTTTGAAGCAAGGGGGACTATTTTGAAGGGGATTAATGGCAATGTTTCTTTTACTATAATAATTTTTAAAATATTTACCAGTTTAGGATCATGCAGAGCATTTGGCCTTGCCACCTGTTGCAGGCGCTGCTGCGCCTCTTGTACCCTTGCTTTCTTCACGTCACCTCACACTGTATCTACACATGTGACCACACGGCCGGGTCTCACAGCCTTGGGGTTTGCTCTCCTCTCAACCAAGAGCACTTTAGTCCTCCTACTTCCCCTCCCTTAACTTCCTCAGATGGGATTGTTTCTGTCACACACAGTGGTATTCCAGGTGAGTTAGGGACCCTGCAATCCTCCTTGATAACACTGGGGAAAATGAAATTATTTGCCAAATAGATCTTTTCCCTTCTCCACTGTATTCATCACTGTTGAGTCTCCAGTACTCACTTTGGCCTAGAATTTAGAAGGTTGCTGAAAGGAGGAAAAAGGAAGAAAGGATTTATTTGATGGTCAATATTAGAATGTTTAATATAATAAAAGCTATTAATCTTTCTATAGCTTTCTATAGTTCATATAAGAAGTCTTTTCTTTAAGATAGTAAATATAGTCTCTTCTATTTTCTTCTAATAATTTTAATGATTTGCATTTTACTTGTAAATTTTTGATTTATGTGGTTTTAATCTTTGATATGGTGTGAGGTAGGGATTCATTTATTTCTATATGCATTTATCTTTCCAGGAATGTTCACTGAATGGCTCAGTTCTTTTTCAGGCATTTTCAGTGCCACTTCTGTCAAAAATAAGGTCTCATATATGTGTGTGTCTGTTTCCAGGTTCTCTAGTCTACTTCACTCATCAAATTCTGCCCTAGTAATTCATTGTCTTAGCTTCTATCACTTCAAACATGGCTTCTGGTAAAACTATCATAAAACAAGTTCTTCGTCATAAAGATTATTTTGTCTATTCTTTGCTACTGTCTCTGTGCTATAAATTCCAAAAGAAGCTCTATTTTATTGGAAATGCATCGTAAAAATTGGACAAGTCATATATTTGTGACAGATGCCCATAAACATAAACATGATGTTTGTCTATAAACATGGTGTGACTTTTGTTATGGATTGAGTTTTGTCCCCCCTGCCAATAAAAAAAGATTTATTGAAACTTTAATCTCCAAAACTTCAGAATACAGATTCAATTAGTTAACATGAGATCATATTAAGGTAAAATGGGATCTTACTATAGTATGCCTATTCTTTATGTAAGAAGAAGTGAAGATGTAGAAAGAGAAGGTCGTGGAAATCTGGAGACAAAGACTGGAGCTACATAGCTACAAGTCAGAGAACTCAGTGGTTTATGGATTCCACCCAAAATTAGAACAAGACAATAAAGGACTCTATGCAGTTTCAAAAGCAGCCTATTCCTGCTGACATCTTCATTTCAGGACTTCCAGCCTCCAGAACTGTGACAGAATACATTTCTATTGATTGAAGCCACCCATTTGTGGTACTTTGTTATGGTAACCCCAAGAAATTAAGGCAACTCTATTGAACATTTATGAACTTTGAGTTTTGTTTATTTTTAAATGACTTCTATTTACACCACTGTATATTAAAAACAATGACTTTTGTATGTTAATTACCTATTGAGGGAATTTACTTAGTGCTCATTACTTCTAATAATTGGTTAGTTGTTTTAATTGGTGTCATAATGTGTTGGAAATCAGTATGTTCATGATTCTTAAGGTTCTCTGCAAACTGGTAGTTGGTAGTAGCCATAACTGTGCCTTCCAAACTGGTGTCACATTGTTTTTCATCCATTATTCCTGTCAGTGGGTTAGATGAAATCTTGGTAAAATATAATTACTGACTCTTGTACTTTATACTTTTACTATTTAATTTTTTGAGTACTGAACCAGCTTTGCATTCCTGCAATAAGGCTGGCTTGGCTATGAGGTTTCGTCCTTTTCATCTGTTGCTGGATAGGCCTGTTGACCGTTTATCAAGGTTCTCTGCCTCAGTGTTGTGCAGGCTTTGGCATGTGGCTTCCTTTCTTAGTGCTGCCTTTGTCTACTTTTGGTGGTAAAGCAGGGATGGCATCATAGAATTTGTTGGAATGTGTCCCTTCCTTTTCTGTTTTCTGAAAGTAACTATGTTACTTCCTTCTTCAATATTAGAAAGAAACCACCTGCTCTTGAAGATTTATTTTTGGAAGGCTTTTAACCGTTAATTTGCTTCCATTATGGTTATAGAACTATTCAAATTATCTATTTTATCATCGCTAAATTTTGGAACATTGTGGATTTTGAAGAATTCATCCATTTCATCTAAATTACTTATATGTGTAGTTTTGTTGTATTTTCATATTATCTTTTTAACTTCCACAGAACCTTAATAATTTTTAAAAATGAGTATTTTCTTTGTTATCTGCTCTACTCTGGGTCAATCCAAAATAGAAATTTACCCTAACTCTCCTTTTGCTGAGCAAGGAATTTTTTATTTTTACTCATCACATAAAGAAAGTGGCCTTTTTTTTTTTTTTCCTTTTTTTTTGGCTTTTTGAGACAGGGTCTTGCTGTGCAGTTCAGGCTGGCCTCGAGCTCACTACATAGCCCAGGCTTGTCTCGAATTCTCAGCAATTCTCCTGCCTCTGCCTCCTGAGCGCTGGAATTAGAGATGTGTGCTGCCATGCCTGGTAAGAAGGTGGCCTTTTAATAGTTTCTGATGGGCCTCACTCTTGTCTTTTTGCTTAGTTTCTGGCTCACCCTGTGTATTCCCACTTTCTGTTTGTTTCCAGTCTTGGAGCACTTCTCTGATTTTTTTTTTTTTTGGCAACTGAGTCATGCAGTAGAAAAGAGTTTGTATTTTATTTATTATATTCTAGCCAACATTCCAAAGTATGCTATTGTAGAACTCCAAAAATCCTAAATACCATGTACCTAGGAGCAATGATGAGGTATAATTTATTCATCGGTTTGAAAAAAGTTTTTAGGTGTAAAAGTATTAAACGTGATTGAGGAAAGCCTAGACAGCAATATGGCAGGAACTGAAGTGTGGCAGTATATACTGAAATGTTTCAGACCATGTGTCTTGCCAGCAACTCCGTTTCTCAGCACCCCTGTCCCAGAATACCTCCTGCAGCGGGGAACTAGGATGGTCTAGTTTGTATTAATAAAATATTGAAAATACTGAAATGTTTGTCAATATTAGGAAAGATTTAATAAATTAAGGCATGTGTTTATTATGGGATACTCTAAATGGATAGGTCTTAAGAGTTCTTGGGAGTATTAGCATATATAGTATGTGCAAGTGTTCAGCCCAGATTACGTGTTCAACAAATATTAACAATTGTTATTTTTTTTTAAAGTTTCATATGTCTATCTGCTGTTTCTACTTCTTCATCTGAGAAGTGTCTATTCATTTCTGCTGCTCATTTTTGGAATGGGTCTTTAAATTCGGGGGGTCTGACTTTTTTGAGTTCTTTATATATTCGAGATGTTAGTCCTTTGTCAGAGGAATAGCTGGCAAAAAATTTTTTCCCATTCTGTGGGTTGTCTCTTCACTTTGTTGGTAATTCCTTTTGCTGTGCAAAAATGTTCAACATCACTGGTCATTCAAGAGATGCAAATCAAAACAACCCTGAGATTCCACCTCACTCCACAAAGAATGGCTATTATCAACAAATCAGCCAGTAACAAATGCTGCAGGGGCTGTGGAGAAAAAGGAACCCTTCTCCACTGTTGGTGGGAATGTAGACTGGTACAACCACTATGGAAATCAGTGTGGAGATTCCTCAGGGAACTAGGACTAGAGATTCCATTTGACCCAGCTATTCCACTTCTTGGTATCTTCCCAAAAGAATTAAAATCATTATACCGCAGGGATATATGCACATCCATGTTTATAGCGGCACAGTTTGTAATAGCTAAATCATGGAAGCAGCCCAAATGCCCATCAACAGCAGAATGGATTAAGAAAATGTGGTATTTCTATACAATGGAGTACTACTCGGCCATAAAGAATGATAAGCTTGAGATATTCCTGGGTAAATGGATGCATCTTGAGACTAAACTCCTAAGTGAAATAAATCGGACACACGTGTTTAAGTAACGCATAGTTTCTCTGGTGTGAGAAACTGAAGTGTAAATAAAGACTAAAGTGTATTATATTGGGAAAGGGAAGAAAGTGTCCAAATGGGAAAAGGAACAAGGGAGGGGGAAAGGAATAGAGAGACAAGAGAAATAAGAAATGGAAGGGAAAAATGGAAACAAAGTTTTTGTAAATAGGGAAGGAGGAGGGGGTGAGGGGAGGGGAATGGGAAAAAAAGAAGCAACAAGGTATATCATGTACAGGTACAAATCCCCAATGATGAATGTTATTAATATGTATATTGAAAATGTACCATTAAAATAAAGTTTAAAAAAAAGTTTCATCATTCTGACTTAGTGGGCTTACAAAATCAATCAGTTAATGAATCATCAATCTCTCCCTCTCTCAAAAAAAGGGTTTCAGGCAAGTGTGGAACATAAACTATTACAAGTACTTGTATGCTCTGTCTTATTTGTTCCCTTCACCCACTAACTGGTTGGCAAAAGCCTTTGATCTCTGACTTCAGGAGAAAACCGAATGTAGATAACAGTGTATTTCAAATCCTAAATACAGTTAAGTGTCTGTGATGCATCAACAGTCTTTCTTTGAAAGAAAATATTTCCTTTTAACATTTGGCTAAGCAATAAAGTTGTCCTCAAGATTGATCAAATTAATTGACACTACCTTGTAAAAGATAAATGGTTGAAAATTTTTTTCCATTCAAAAGGACTCATTTTTGGAATTCATGTAAGCTCACTTGTATCCAGGTGAAGGCTGTGAAGGACTTTAGTTCATAAGTGAGTGTAAAAGCAAAAGCTCCTGTTATAACTCCTTGTGGGCAAAATCATCAATTCCTGAATACCAAATTTCCTCATTTTGTTAGAACTTGGCATTTCAACAGATTGAAGTAAGACATCTAGTGACATATTAATAACATACTTGCATATAGGCGTTAGCCACAAAATCTAAAACGTGTCTTCCTGATATTTTTCCTGGTATGGTCAATACACGTCTTTAAGGAATGTTTGTGTGGAGATCACACAAACCTTTTTCTCCCTATAAAAATGGAAATGTACCATATTTCTCCAATTTCCTCTGAAATCATAGTTGGCAGTGTCTACAACCGTGCATTTCAAACTAATATCACTTTGTTCTTTATCTATCATCTCCATCAAATGAACTAGATAGGATCTTCATCTTCTAGAAGAACCAAGGGAGACTAACCTGTAGCAACTATGGCCTAAAAGGGGGAAGGTAGAGTTTCTGTTGCTAAAACTGAAGAATCAACTTATTTGCAATGATGTCCACCTCTAAAGTGTGTGACCTGGAGGAGCTAAGTTTTTCATGGTCCTCCTCAGTCCTCAAACAGCATTTTGAGTATGGCGAGTTTCAGACATTCTTCCAGTATCAGAAAAGGTAATTCACCAGAATCAATCAGTCCAATTAAAAAGATGAGTCCAGCACTGTATGAGAAGAAGGAAATATACCGCCTGATTTCTGACGTGAGTCTCATAGTAAAATAGAAATGTGAACCCTTAAAGTGCAGGACACAGGCATACACAAATGCCACAGCTCACACATAACCACCAAGAACTCAAGAAAGTGGAAACAGTGCAAGCTAAAGTAGGATGACGAAGCTTCACTGAGAAAGTGAGTCACAATCCAGGCTTTGGAGGGTGGAAAGGACGTGGACACTCTGTGGGGAGGAGGAGGAAGACGCTTGGCACAGTGGCACTTGTGACGTTTTAGTGGCTTACACCTTTCCAGGCTTGCTCCCTGCCATCTGTGCTGCCCGTCCCAGTCATGCTAGTTGTACAGACACTGGATGTGACTCCTGCCACCACGATTTGCATCCCCGACTGAGGGACTTTATCCCAGCTCCAGGGGAGCTCTGGAAGAGACCCAGCTCTTGAAAATAAACCCTAAGAAGATTCTCCTCAGTCTAAAGGAAAATCAAGTAGCCAAGGTTTTTCTCTTGTTGGACAGAATATGTAGGTATACAGCATGTCAAGAACACAGGAGGGAACTAGTTTTAGGATGAAGGTCAAATCCTTTGATGACAGGAGAAACCAGAGTTTCTGACATTTCTGAGTCATGGACTCAAACAACTCTGAAACATACTTTCCTGGGAACTCTGGTTATCTGAGTGGTTCCATATAGGTTTCTTCTGTTTAATTGCAGTCTTTCCATTCTAGTTGGTAGCAACTTAGAACAAGCCCGGATGTGGCAGATCTTCAAACAATTCTTGTTATATGAGGTATGGCCAATTTTTTTTCAATTAATTATTTGATTCCATCAAATCTTAGGAGGTAGGCATATGGGAGTGCAAAAACACACGGTCCGTGGGGCTGGTGTGTAGTTTGCTGTTAGACAATATATAATTGATATGCATGTTAGAAAATACCTTTAAAGATTTCCAGACAAGATTTGTATGGAGCAATTTGATAGCCAGTTTGACAGTCTATATCTTAAAGTATTACTGATTCCTGATTGCCATAAAAAAAGAAGCATTCATATTTCAATGACTTGACACACAAAAGTTTATTCTGCAGCCTTAACAACCAACCCAAGTAGCTTCGATGAACGGGCAGCTCTCCTCCATTGGGGGACTCAAGGACTCAGGGCCCTTCCATCTCATAGTCCTTCTGCCTTCCCGCAAGACTTCACGGTCATGTGCATCCTGCCACAGGCATGGAAAAGGGCTTGCAGGGGAGTGAACACAAGATTTTATGGGCTGTGATCAGACAGCGAGCAGATCTATTGTGTCCCTGTTCTATGGAGCGCTTTTGGTCACCTCGCCACCCTGAATGGCAGGGAAGGTGGGAGCTGCAGTCTAACTGGCAAGTAGAACAAGCTTGGTAGACAGCTCGTAGATATCTACCATGATATCCACGTGCACCCTCCTTCCCGTGCGTGGCTTACACTCCATCCCTCCCAGAGAGACACCCCAAATTCCATCTGTTACAGAAACCATGAGAGAAATTCAGTTTAAGAAAAGTCATAGGTCAGCCGAGCAGCTGATGATGTGCTAGTAAAGTCTGCAGTGAGTCCAGTACAACATTGAGAAAATTGCCAAAGTCACACTACAGGAGCATATTAGTTTTCAAGTAAAAGAGCCTGTAACTGGCTGCTGGCACTCTGGAGTCAATGACTGCACTTAGTATTTTCAGTTCTTCCTTGTAACACTGAAAGAGCTGGTGTCTCAACCAACAACTGGTATGGTACAGTTTCGTTTTTCAACGACCCTTATTGTTCGGAAAGTTCTTTAGTATCCAGCCAATGTTCCCTTCTTCCTGGCATCAAACCCAAACTTTCGGCTCATGTCTGTCAGTGGGCACAGCCTCCCATGCCAGTGAGAAGAAGAGCAGGATGAAACGCGAGGAGGAACAAGTCTTGCATCCCTGTCTGCTGCCTTGTCCGGTGTTCAGCGATTCACACATTCTGGGCTAACTACCACATCCTCGCTGTGTCTACAGCTACAACGTTCTTCACATCTCTGAAGTCTGCGAAACACCCTCCAACTTGCCTGATAGAACTAAAACGGTCTTCACATCTCTGAAGTCTGCAAAACACCCTCCAACCTACCTGACACACCAGGAGTTAGACACTCCTCCTACTCAATCCTAACACACATGGTTTTCTTCATAGTGTTGATTGTGACATCTGATGACTAATTTATCCTCCACCCATCTTCTGTTCAAACTTCTTTCTGGGACTTTGCTCTGTGTTTTGAAATCTTTTTTCATTTGACCATGAAGGCCAATACTTTTTTCATAGTACTTCCACTGAACTACTAAGTTTTTAAGTTAAAAAACATTTCTCATTCCAAAGTGTCTCATTTTGTACCATGTTTATTGGTCAGTTGTGATTTCTCCATCTCTCCCAGCCACCTCTCCTTGGGCTCTGCCTATTCCTCCCCTCTGGGGTCACTTGAGCCCTGATTTTCTCCCCCGCTCCTGTTTCTCTTCATCCCCTGGGCTCAGGTCCAGCTGCAGGGGAGCCTTGTGAGAGGGGCAGGCTGCTGTGGTAGGCATCCATCTTCTTATGACCGGAAGGAAGCACGTCCTCTAGCAGGAGTGGTCATCAGAACTCAGCACAGACAGCTTCTGCACAAGCTCTGGGGCCTGAGAGGCCTGGGGAACCTCTCAGAATTACACACAGGGAAGCTCAGCACCCTCTCTGGGGTCACAAAAGGTGGGGATCCTGGCCCAGAGCTTGCAGCCCTACCTCCTCACCCTTCCCGGGGCCCATTTGTTGGTCAGGACAGCAGGTAAGTGATTAGAGACTAGACAAGAGATCATCACCATCCATGTCCCAGAGACCCAACTGCTAGGTGCAGTTTTAAGAATCTTAGACTTCTCTGATAAAATTTCATCGTTCACTTATATCTTTTAAAGAGTAGCATTTGACGGTAACTCAAATCTTTAACTGACGACTCATAAGAACCAGTAGATATTCTCCAGATGGCTTGAGGGTCTTGGGAAAAGATCTTTTATTCTGATCACCTGACTTTGTCTCAGAACGCTACAGAGCTCTAGTCACTGGCGTTTCTGCACGTCCACATCACTCTCCTCATGGTCAGCGCCAGTCAGGAGGGAGCTACAGAGCACACATCTTCATCCTGGGCGGGAATCTCAGAGGGACCAATAATAAATATGTGCTCTCATTTTTATTTATACCCACTATATGTACTGAAAAATACTTTCTGTAAATAATGCCTTTGCGGTGTTTATCACAACTTGGTGGCGCAAGCCTAAAGAACAGTAGGAAGAAAGACCAGGTCGTACTCTGGACATCTTTGGGTCCATGTGGGAAGCCGGCGTGATTCTTCAGCCCTTGCTCTGTGTGGACCCACCGCACGCCTTCACCTTCCACTGATGCAGAAGTGTCCGCCTTGGAGACGCCCGAGCATTGGCAGAATGGTAACATCAGTGTGTATCAGTAGTGAATATAGCGCTGCCAAAATATTTGTTGCCGACTATCTTCACTTAAAACCACCTGAAATCTATTTTTATAGACATTTCATAAAATGAACTGCTAATACTAGAAAAGCCATAGGGACAAAATCTTATCACTTCTAAGTGAATAAATACGAACTTCATGAAAATCTCACCAAAATGTGGAAATTCTACCACCCACAGCACCACATCACAGAGAAGCATTTAGAAACCAGTTGTGGGGTATCGGCTGCCAGAGGTCTTTCTTTTCGGAAGAAAGCAAGGGTTGTTGGGAGTAGGGTCCTAACTGAGGCCAGGGTGCCAGCCAGAGTTGGGCCTCTTCCCGGTGCAAAGGCAATCAGCCTATCAGGGACTAGCGACCTTG
>PVJO010014988.1:0-46378 GCA_004026905.1 Hystrix cristata
GCAGCAAAGGCTGCTGGGGGCTTGAGGCCACAACGCCCACGTCCACATGCAGAAGAACCACTGTCTGGCTTCCGCTTCTCCACAGTGCTCCCCTGAGTGAGGCTGGAGACTAAGTCCCAGTAGCCAGCACTTTCTCTACTGGTACAGAAGCGGAGATAGTTCAGGGCACTAACATAATCAGGTCCACCTTAGGGAGAGATGCTAGGATCCCTACCCTCTCCCCTGTCTCAGCCACACAGTCTGGCATGTTGCAGGTAGTCAGTTTAATCCAGCGGGTGCCTGGAACAGGGGACGCCACCAGTCTCCCTCTCTTTCCTGGCTGCTCTAGCTTGAAGGAACCTGGGCCGTAACAGGAATTTTGTGATTTTTTTTTTTTTAAAGTACTGAGAACCCTTTAATAGCATGTGTGATATTTTTTTCCTTAGGTGTTTATTTTTTGGTTTTTTGTTTGTTTTGTGGCCTGAGGCTGGAACTCAGGAGCACTGTACTACTGAACCACCTCCCCAGCCCTTTTTTTTTTTGAGACAGAGCCTTGCTAAATTGCCCAGGCGGGACTCAATCCTCCATTCCTTTTTAGGAATTGCCCCTGATCCATTCTGCCGTGGTTGTTGTGACTTTCCCAAATTGTTCCAGATTACTGGGACGTCAAAAGAATATTTGATCAGATCTGGTGTGAATTGATATCCTCCCTGAGGAGCACATGCAGCTTTTAGCGGCCTTTTCACCATCTCTCCTTTCTCTCTACCTCTACAGTGCTAAACTTTTTCATCCAAGATCTCAACTGTTCCCTCTCTCTCAGCAGACCACATTGTCTCGGTCTTTACATGGAAGTATTTCCTGATGGAGCTTCCACAAGATGCTTTTTATCTTCCCGTTGTGGATCTGTTTTCTTCCCTGTGAGAAACAGGTTCTCCTTGCAAAAAGTCTTCTCATATTTTAAACGCGAAACCTCCGGGATTGAACTCCCTCCAATGTTCCAATCTACTTGAACTTTCAAGGTCTTTTACTCTGTGGGTCTCAGCCTCTGTTCAAACTTAGGTCTCCATTATTCTTTAAAGGATACTAACATTAATACAGAAACTTCCAGAAAGTTCTGCAATTCCCTCAAACTATTGACCTGTAGCTCAATATTCCCTTTCTACCAAACTGTCAGTGCAAGTCTCTTCCTGTTGCATCATGTTCTGGTTTCCACTCCCCATGAAACCCTCTAGAATCTTTTCATGGGATCGAGGCTCCCAACAATTATATTTTACTTCCTTAACAGCGATGTTGCCACTGGAGTCAGTTGTTATCCTTGACTTTTCTGAGCCGTTTACCGGGTGGATCTGACCTTTGTTCCTAAAGGCTTTTTTTTTTCCCCCAGTACTGGGGATTGGGCCCAGGTCCTTGGGCATGCTAAGCAAACATTCTACCACTGAGATACATCCCTAGTCCACCAAGGCTCCTTTTTTGAAAAGGAAACTTAAGGAGATTGTTTTATTAGCCACCTGACTTCTACCCCATGCTACTCTTATTTAGTGATCTTGGTTCCTCTAGCTATCTACCAGTGTGAACTTTAGAAAAACCAGACTTCAAGCATCTCATATCCTGCCTCGATAATCCAAAATTATTCAGGCTTATTATGGACTGAATGCTTGTGTTTTCCTCCTCTAAATTCATACATTGAATCCCAGTTCTTAAAGTGATGCTATCAAGAGGTGGGGAGGGCTGGGGATTTAGCTCATTGGTTAAAGTGCTTGCCTTGCAAGCACAAGGACCCGAGTTCGATCCCCAGCACAAAAAAAAAAAAAGAGGTGGGGAGCTTTGGGAGTTATGAGTATTAATCCTGATGTGTCAACTTCATTGGATCATAGAAATGCCCAACAGATTAGTAAAGCAGCCTCCTGGTGCTGTTTGGGTGGGTCATGGAAGTGTGGCCTTTATTTTACTATACATGACCTTTACCCATTCTTCTCCGCCACTGTTCCCCTGCTCTGCTTCCCAGCCTCCATTAACAAATCTTCTCTCCACCGTGCCCTTCCACCATGCTGTTTCTGACTTGGAGCCAGCCGACCATGAACTAAATTCCCTGAAACCATGAAGCAAATTAAACCTGACTTCCTGTAAGTTGGAGGTCTGGGTATTGTGACTCTTCAGGAGGAAAGCTGATGAAAACAGGAGGTGATTAGGTGATGAAGGTAAACCACAGATTGGTTTAGTGCCCTTCCAAAAGAGACCCCAGAAATCCTTTTACTCTCTTGTTTCCTTGTGAGGATACTACATGACTATAGTCTGGAAAGCAGAAGAGGGCCCTCCCTAGAACGCACACATATTGGCACCCTAGACTTGGGATTTCAGGCCCCAGGTCTGTGAGTAATACATTTCTGTTGTTTATAAGCCAACCAGTCTATGCTATTTTGTTATAGTAGTCAGGACTAAGAATTTATATACAGTATTCTCCCCATTTCCTATCTGTGTACTTGCTGAGGGAAGAGGGTAAGTACTGTTAATAGCCTCAAGGAAATATCTTACATCTCTCAATAGAGGTGGAGCAATTATCAAGAAACTACCGGAAATCCTACCAAAATTGTCTGTCCATTCAGAGCTGTTATGTGTACCCTGAGGAAGTTATGCCCTGGCCGAACACAATTCCCTCAGCTTCTGTGATTCCGTTATCTACTGGTTCTCCTAACATCCACGATTGCTTGTTTGTCTCCAACCAATCTTCTTGCCCTTTGCTAAATGTGCTGGCCCTTCAATATTCTAGTCTCAGGCCTGATCTGTTATCTTCTTTTATTCTTTTTCCACCCATGTCCTTAATAAGCACATTAGAAATTGCTTAAGACAGGCAGATTCCAAATTTGTAGCCCTGGAAGACCCTGAGTTACGGATTTCTATTTTTTACTCCTCCTGAGTACCTCCCCTGCAAGGTCCACCAGCTCACTCAACATTCCAAGCTGAATTCAGCAATTTAGCACAATAACCAGGTTCATGTTTCAATTTTCTTAATTCTAAAAGCACCACCAATCTCCGAGACACTCAAATTTGAAAGCTTGGCATCTCTTTGCTTCTTTTCTGTCCTTCTCTCTGTGTACTGTGCCTCATAATTCTATCCGAAAGTGACTTAGAGTAAGCTTGGTGTGCTTATTCTCACAATATCTGTCTTTAGTTACAGGATGTGACTTTCTTACAGGTTTTTATTTTCTGGTGCTGGAGGTTGGAGCCAGGCCTTCATTCATGCTGGGCAAACACTCTCCACTGAGCTGCATCTCAAGCCCTAAGATGTGACAATTCTAAGGGAAATCTTTAAAAAGCAATTTTTTTTTTTTTTTAGGTGCGGGGGATTGAACTCGGGGCCTTGTGCTTGCTAGGGAAGCACTCTCCCACTTGAGCTAAGTCCCCAACCTCTTTAAAAAGAAATTTAAACAGCAATATATAGACTTAGGTTAATATTGGTGATAGTATTCTTCAGGATGCAAAAAAATTATTTTTGACAAAGAGAAAATATTAAATCCAACAACTGCCTCAAATAACAGAATACAATTATGTACAGGTATGTTTGCCAACTATAAGAAAATAGTAATATTTTGAAATGGTATGTCAATCATTTTGAAAAGAAATTTTATTGTGAAAAATTTAAAAGAGAAAATAGTAAAATAATCTCCCCTATAACACTTGCCCCAATTAAGTAACTACCAAGTTTGGCCACATCAGTAAAATATGTGCTTTCTCTTCTTTTCTTTCATTTGTTGGAGTATTTATTTATTTACTTTTGGTTTTTTGAGACAAGGTCATGCTATGTAGTTCAGGCTGACTTTGAACTCACTACATAGCCCAGGCTGGCCTCGAACTTACGGCGATCCTCCTGCCTCAACCTCCCAAGTACTGGGATTACAGGCATGCGCCATCACACCTGGTGTTTGTTGGAGTATTTAAAGTAAATGTAGGTTATCATCTTATTTCACCTCCTTCACTATGTATGCTATTATAATTGTGTTTTACAAACAGAGCACATAAGCTTCTCCATATAAACACACAAATTGTAGAAACATATACCAGTGTTACAATGCCATTATACTACTAGCAAAATTGAGTTATAACTCGGTATCGTATAATTCTCAGTCCACATTCAAACTTTCTCTATTGTGTCAAGAATGTGGTTTTCCAGGTTTTTGGTGTTGTTTTGTATTCACCGGGAACCGCACAAATCCCACCCATTGCATTTGATTTTGTCTCCTCAGTTCTTTTTCATCTTCTTCACACTCTGCACCATTGACTCATGGAAGAGACCAGGTGCCTAATGTCTGAATGTCTCGCATTCTGCTTTTGTCTAATTCCTTCCTTCTTGACGGCGTGGTTTAAAAATTTGTTCCTCTATTCCCATATTTCCTACAGGCTTGAGCAAATCATTTTTTTTTATATTTTGTATCTCTCCCCCTTCCTTTTGGTCACTCATGAAATATACTTATCTTTCAGCAATGCCTTCTTTCTTGGATTCAACTCAGTTGATTCTTGGCATTCCAACTAGATACCAATTTCCCTGAGAGTAGACAGATGACATAATGCAGAATCGAAAGATGCATAAATGGGTTAAACGACAGAAAACTGTTTTAGAAGAAATCCAGGAAACGATTATAATGATTTTATATAGTTATTTCCAGTGGGGTCTCCTAGAAGAATATTCTCTTTTTAAAAAACTATTCATGTGAAAGAAAAAATACCTGCATATGTCAATTATCATTTTTTACTATGAGAGCTGCGATATAAAGTCTTTAGATGTAAGGAATGATTTATTTTAAAATAACTGGAGGGGGTCTACTGCATGTCTGTGCTGACACGCTATACTTAATAGGGTATGTGAGGAATCTTGTATTTTGTAAGTTAAGAACTGGAGCCCTGTGAGGTGCTGACTTTCCCAAGAATATATAGATAGTCTAGTCATATTTGTATCATAAATATATGTAACTTTTCTGTAAAGATATAGTTTCCAAATATTTTCCCTAGGCTTACAGATAACTTTTCAACACACAGAAATTTCATAAGAAATATGACACAATTATTGCAGTTATGTAGGTTCACTGGTTACCGTAGTGCCAGGTATTTGTTTACACTATGTAATAAGCCATGCGGCTGGCAACAGAACTCCCATGAGCTCGGTTCTAGAGAGACCATGTAAGGAAGAAGCAGTGGCACAAATTGATTAGGCCCTTTCACAGGGTCTTTCAAAGCCAGGACACAAGAGCCAGGACACGAGTCTAGCTAGCTTTAGCCTGCCAGGAACTTCCGTGCTATGCAAAGCTTCCATTAAAATGGTCGTCATGTGGAGGTGGATGGAAGCAACTCAACAGTTCTCAGCCTGCGGAGGTGAGTGGCACCTTCCAGAGTGGGTCTGGGGGACTTCTCCAGTTACAGACCAGCTTCAGGAATCCCCGTCCTGAAAGCAGTGTGGGACAGATCAGGAGACACTGTCAGTGAGCAGTGCAAAGCGTGTCCCTGGGAGAGCTGAAAGAGTCTAGCATCTTCCCTTCTTGTCTCTGCCTTCTGACAGAACTAGGTCACAGCGACTGCAGCAGGCCAATAAGGAAGAGGATGTAAGCCCCTCGGGGTAATCTATACCAAGACAGAGTAAGGCCACATTGCCTGGGTTTCCCCTACCTTTGAGGAACACAGCTAAAAAATAAATAAATAAATAAAACCCAAAAAGGTAAGGGGGTTGGGGATTTAGCTCAGCAGCAGAGTGCTTGCCTAGGAAGCACACGGCCCTGAGTTTGATCCCTGGCCCTGCCCCCCATCCCCCCAAAGGACACAGCTGACTTCAGAGTTTGCATTTTGAAGATCAGCTCAGAGGGTAATCATTTAGTTCCTGAAAACTGCTCTTGCACATGAATAGTTCACTTAGGTCTTCAAGGATTTCTGTAAAGAATGCCCTTGTACACTAAAAAGACATTGTATTAAAATTGCATTTGGACTGCTTGGATTTTGCTTCATTTTGTGGTAGAAATATCCCTGGGTCTACAGCCACACTGCACTGCCTGAAAACTAAGAGTATCACACTAGTTACTTAGGGCTTCCAGAAGAAAGCACACGATGGAAATTCATAGTTCTGGATGCTGGAAGGTTGAGAGCAAGATGTCAGGGAGCAATCTTTCCAGCGCTTCTGAGGGAGACTCTGTTCCATGGCCATGTTTCAGCTTCTGGTGGGTTGCTGACGATCTCAGCATTCCTTGGCTCTCACTCCTATCTCTGTCTCTATCCCCACAGAGAGTTCTCCCTGTGTGAGTGCCAGTCTCTGGGGCCAGATTCCCCCATTTTATAGATGCCAGTTGTATCAGATTAGGGTGCACCCTGATGACCTCAATTTAAATTCGATTGCCTCTGTAAAGGCCCCATTTCCAAATAAGGATGCAGGTACTACCAAATAAGGATCCGAGGTACTACCTGTTAGGACTTCAACATATATATTTGGGGGTACATAATTCAACCCATAACAATATTTTTATTAAAATTAATGTCTTGCTTTTTTGTTTCCTTCTGTCATTTGTATTTTTATTTTGCAGTACCAGAAATTTAACACCAGGCTTCACACATGTTAGGCAAGTGCTCTACCACTGAACTACATCCCTACTCTTTTTAATTTTGTTCTTAAACAGAGTAACTAAATTTCCCAGCCTGGTCTCAAATTCAATCATCCTTCTGCCTCAGCCTCCCACATAGCTAGGATTGCAGGTGGGTGCCACTGTGCCTGGCTCCTTCTATTATTTTTATTCCTGTTTTTTCCTCAGATTATTTTCCCTCCTTTTAGTCCCTGATGACAGATTCTAGTTATTTGTTCTGTTGCCTGTCCCTTCCACCATCCTATTTTTTTCTGCACATTGGGTCTTGGTTAGACTTCTAACAGCATACCTTTGAACAGGGAATCTCCTTTCTCTCTTTATCCATTTTGCTTACTTGAGTCACCTCCTACTTAATGTTACATTCAGGATACACTTCTTTCAGAGGGTCCCTCACTCATGCTAAGCAAGCCCTCTACCACCGAGCTATACCCGGCTCTATTTATTTTTAATCCTTCCAGTCCTGACCTCCATCATGTACCCCATTTCATAATATCTGAACTGCTGTCAGGTGGAAGATGTGACATTGTTTTATTATCACTAGGAAGAAGACCAAGTGGCTTCTCAACCTGGGCACAATGCTTTCTCATATCATCGTCTGGGCAATCAGAGTATTAACTGAGGCAGCGTTTCTTAAAAGACTCCATGAAATAACTGAGCGCTACTGGTCCTGGGCTCTCAAGCTGACTTTGCAGGTACAAAGAGAGAACCTCTTTTTGTCTCCAGCTTCAGGAATTTTGAAGGAACATACCAGATTCTCCACTTCTCCCCAGCATGAGCATCATGAGAGATAAGCAAACACCCTGGTGTGTGTCTCTGGATTTTTTCCCATGATTCCGACGCCCATTCTGATAAGTCTTGATGTGGGAGTTTTTGACATTTGGGTCTGCACTGTCATAGCCCTGTCATCAGACCAACAGTGATTATATGATACAACCTGATTTCAGAGATATAAAAATGGGAAGAAAAAATACATACCTCAAACAAAACGCATTATGTAGCCGCATGTAGTTAACGGACTGAATGTTTAACAAACAGTGTAAGGCACAGCAGGGGCTGTTTTGTCCAGGATCCATCCACTCTCCCCCAGATGACTGTCCTCCTGGTCATCCTGATGGGTCCTCCCTCTTGTCTCCTGGGGGTTTAAGCACTCCTGGAGGCTTTGACTCCACTGAGATCCAGGGAGGGACTCTGCCCTGGACAGAATGATTGGTCCAGGGACATTCTGCAACTTGAACATTGTGGCGGCTTTCAGAAATTGGAGTCAAAACTGAAGAATCAGAAATAAGAAACAAAGAGAAAAACGAAGTTTGAGGCATTTATTTGAAAGCCCAGGTTTTGAAGCATCAAAGCTGAGGCCCTTGAGCTGGTTGGTGACATAAGCCCATAAGATTTAGCTACTGTGAATCTTGATATCCTTCTTTGGCAATTTAAATCATCCAGATTCAGAATAGGAAACATCAACCCTAGGCATAGAGACACGGTCAACAAATATTTATTACGTGCCTACAACCTGCCAGCCCTGGGCTAACCTCTGGACTATAAAGTGGAGAAAGCTGTCCCTCCATTCAAGCTCCTTGGAGGTCAGAAGAGCAAATCCTCCACCAGCCTTGACCTGTTGAGTGTGACGCCCTGCTCTAACTCCTTTGTACACCTCCAACACAAGAATGACTCATTTTGTTTAAGTGGTTGTCGGGAGGCATTTCTGAAGTACGCTGTGTAACGGATACAATTTGGACTTCTATTAACCACATATTTGTGGATAAATTCCATTCTTCATAACCATAATCTCTTGTTATACAAAATTAAGACATGATGCCAATGGAGAACATAGATTTCACATTATCTCTTACAACCAGCTTGCTGTTTCAAAGGAAGCCTTGCTAAAGATACTCAAGGAAGGCAGCAGATAGTTTGAATTAATCCTTTTGGGGTTTATGTGTTGTGCGCTATCAGCGTTCAAGGTTCTGCTCCCTGGAGGAAATCTGGAACAGAAAATACTCAGCAGATCAGGCTGAAGATTAAAGAAAAGATGTGCTGCATTTGTACAGCACTTGCTGTACAAATAAATGTCATATTCACATCAGTGCTTAATGTGGCAGAGGTAAGCCAACCGATGTTGATTATTAACATGCTGTGCACATGAAATTGGATTTCAGCATTCTCATAGTCTGACATCGAAAGATTTCAGTCATATAGACCCAGTCAGAAGAAACTATATGACTATAAGCTCATAAGAATCAGTAGTCTTGAGTGCGTACTTGAAAAAACTAAGCTAGGTATTATTGTCACTAATTGGAATTTCAAAAAATTAAACATTAAGTGGAAACAATGTTTCAGTAGGAATCTATACATATTATTATTTGAAACTTAAAAATAGATAATACTGTGAGAGCCAATTTTTACTGTTAATTGTCTAAGATGTTTCTGAGGCAAAAATAAGCTTTTGCGTAAATTAGAAATTAAATAGTAGAATTCAAAGGGGCCTTAAAGATCTTTAATATCTTGTAGGTGTGTGGAAAACTCCTCACTTATGGAAGAGGGCAAACTGAAGGTATCCAAATACAGTGTTGCCTCAATTCATGAACTTAATTCGTTCCTCGATTCTGGAAAAGATGGCTGTTTTGTGTTCATGCCGGGAAGCTAGCTGCAGACGTGTTCATCATCTGATGCCAAGTTTGGGAACTGAAGCAAAATTTTGCCAAATCCTTCCATTTAGGAACCAAATTGTTTGCAAACAGAAGTGTTCATGAACCAAGGTACAGTATTACTGTACAATTTTCATGAAGGCATGAGGCAGCCATAATCTGACAATGTACAAATTTAAGGTAATTTTATAGGTTTTGAATATTAAATAAAGTTTCTGTATGATGATATCTATGCATATATTACATGTGTTTTCAAAAAATGGAAATAATTCTTCCTGAAATACAAATATAAGCACCACCGTCAAAACCGACTTTACAAAGAATGAGACGTAGAGCACTAGCCTAGCATGTGCTGGGTTCAATCCTCGGCACTGCAAAACAAAAAACAAAAAACGAAAAGCTCCGAAAAGTATTAGGGGACAGCTCTGGCCCCATACAGGGCACATGACGTCAGGGAGACGTGCTGTCTGACTGTAACAGCACCCAGACACTTTCTTTTCCCACCAGAAGTATTCCGAGAGTCCTGGCCTGGATTGGCACTCTTCATGAAAACTTAAAAAATTCCAGTCTCTATGTACAGACTTCAGGAGTATATGGCATCTAATTAACACTGTGTGTCTTCGTACATAAATTATAAAGATCCTCTAGGGCTGAGATGGGTTGAAGATGCATAGGCTTCACTGCACTAATTATCTGTTAACTTTCTTGTCATGGAATATCCACAATGAAAAAGAGATAAATGAGAAGGGAGATGGAACAAAAGCCAGAGAAAACACTGGCAGTTACAGAGAGAAAGAAAAAAAGAATGTCTGATCAACTTTTTACTTAATGAGTGTAAATACATTGATTTTCCACAGTTTGCTCTCTAAAGATTATGGGTCTGTTTAAGTAAACTGGAAAATAAGGTTCGTATTTAGTCCTGTGTGTCCACATTATATCCTTTGTCCCCAAAGTATGTCCTCACTGAGATGTTTTTATCTCAGATTTCATCTCCATCTATCTATAATTGCCTTCTTCTACATATGGGACACATTTTGTTTCTAGCAAAATATTCTTTCCTCAAAATATTCTTTTATAACAAGGGTTCCAAAGTGGTATAAAAATGGATATTGTGATATTTTTATCCAGTCAAAAGTGTATTTTGAGATTTACTTGAGACTTTCACGTGAAATTATCGTTATTTGGGTCATTGATATTTTTCACATTGCTTACTCATATGTCAAATGGACAGGAACAAGTGTGTGTTTCTTTAAGAGATATTGAGGCTTTTAAAAGAATCAGAAAATTGTGCTCATCAAACTTGATAAGACTAAGCTACACAATGAGCAATATCAACTAAAACTCTGTTTTCCTTGGTAAGATTTTATCTTGTGTAGTTCACATTAATCTAGCAAGAAGACACGAGTAATGAGAGATGTTCCAGCCCTACGTGTCATGGAAAATATGCATTTTGTCTTTTCTTTTAAACTCATTTTTAGGAAAATTTCTTCTAAAACCTGTACTTTTTTTGTAAGTTGAGATAGAGGAGTAGGGTAAAGGACCTCTGCGGATGGCTGCCTGCGGTGACAGAAAGGATGGGAAGGAAAGCAGCAGACAGAGGAGAGAAGATGAGATGCCGACGTGGGCCCAGATGGAAGCTGCAGCCCCGTGGAGACTGAAGTGCTCAAGGGCCCGCCACCCTTTAGTCTAACCCATCGATCACGTGTCTTCTTCCCCCAGCCTGTAAGATCCTGTTTGACCCGGTGCAGGGTCAACAAACACCTGTTACAAACATGGCTAAGAGTAAAGGTATGAAAATGCCAAGCCTGCATTATATAATACTTTAAAATTTTCAGAACGCAGGATACACACCTGCCCGAGGAGGACACCCCGCCACACCCGAGGAGACACTGCAGCAGGGAAGCGCGGGAGCAGGCCCCGCCTTGGCCCGAGCCTGCATGCAAAAGGGAAGTGTTCTCCGGACAGGGCCTAGGAAAGGGATGAACTACACGGCCCTCCCTCTCAGCTCGAAGAGATCTCAAAATACATGAAAGAACATTAACTTACAGTATATTTTAAAACAGCTTTATTCCGAAAGATCTTTGGCAGATGGAGAGTGGACCAACAGATGAGGAGACAAGGGAAAGAGGGATGGGGCAGGGGATGAAAAAGAATTGAGATGCATTCTGTACATGTACCAACTCCCTGTGAGGAATGTAATCATTATGCACTGCCGACGTGTACTAACAAAAACATGAAAAAATACAATAGCTTTATTGAGACATAATTCACATATCATACGATTCATTCATTTAAAGTGTGCAATTCAATACATTTTGGTATACGTACTGATTTTACAAAATTATAGTAAAATATATATAACATGTAATTTGTCGTATTGCCCATCCTGAAGGATATTATTAATTCAGTGTTATTGTAGCCAGCTGCAGAGGCATTTATCTGTAGTCCTAGCATTTAGGAGTCTGAGGCAGGAGGATCACTGTGTCTTAAGAGTTCGAGCAAGACTCTGTCTCAAAAAAAAAAGCTATTAATTACATTTATAATGTTATATAGCCATCATCACCACTATTTCCAAAAGTTTTTTTATAATCCCAAAGAAAATTTCTGTAACCATGATGCAAATGTTCCCTTTGCCCCTTCCCAGGCTCCTAGTAGCCTCTTATTTTCAGTCTCTATGAATCTCCCTCGCTTGGGTACATCATGTCAGTGAAATAGTGCAATATTTATCTTTTTTTTCTTATTTCATTTAACATAATTCTTTCCAAATTTGTCTATGTTGTAGCATGTACCAGGACTCTATTCCTTTTCGTGGGTGAACACTGCAGTGTTCTGTTTATCCATTCATCTTTTGGGGGCCTGGGGTTGTTGACTATTGCTTGAGTATTGCTGGACTGACGTGAAATTATCTGTCTGAATCCTTGTTTTCAGTCCCTTAGGGCATATGCCTAGGAATGGAATGTACTGAACCATATGGTACTTCTTGATTTTTTCTTCTCTTTTCTTTTTTTCCCACACTGGGTGTTGAACCCAGAGCCTTTGCACTGAGTTACATCCCTAGCCCTTCTTTTAAATTTTTAATTTTGAGAGTCTTCCTAAGTGGCTAGGTTGTCCAGGCTGAGATCTAACTTCTAACCCTCCTGTCTCAGTCTCCCAGAGTACTCAGATTATAGTTATATACCTTTTGAGGATCCAACAATTTCATTTGTATATTTCTAGAAACATTGTAATACTTCTTGTGATGGACTCATTATTGTGGTCAACTTGAGCAGGAACACCCAGCTGAACTAAGTTGATGCAGTTCTGGGCAGAGGCAATCCACCTGTAGATTATTGCTGATGCAACATAAAGGAGAATGGGAGCAGAAGAGAGTGGCTGGCTGTTTCCCAGGAGAAGCTTTTTTTTTTTTTTTTAATTTATCCAAAATGACACAAACTTACAGGCCATTATACAAGCTTACAGACCACAATAAATTGAACCTTTTGCTTATGACAGTGAGCAATGTAAACAACTACCTACATACAGCAGCAGTAAGTCACAACTATATAAAGTTACTGTAGTACCCACTGTACATGTCACTGATTTAAATTTGGGTTATTAGGTTCTTATTTTTAAGATATCATTATTCCTCTGGATTCCCATTCCCCTCCCCCTTTGCCCTCTTCTTGTTCCCTTGAACCCTTTGTCTATTAGCTTATATCTAACACTTTGTCTTTTTGTCTCCATTGTTTACCCTTTTTTTTTGTTTGTATTTTACCTCACTAAATGAGGGATACCATGTGGTATTCCAGCTTGTGAGACTGGTTTGTTTCACTCAACATTATATTTTCCAGGTCCATCCATTTTCCTGCAAATGACTCCAGTTTGTCATTCTTTATACCTGAATAGTATTCCATTATGTATAAATACTACATTTTGTTTATCCAGCTATCCATTGATGGGTATATGGATTGCTTCCAGAACTTAGTTATTACAAATTGTGCTGCTATAAACATTGTTGTGCAAGTATCTCTATAGTATGATATCTCTAGCTCTTCAGGAAAGATACCTAGTAGGGGAATGGCTGGGTCATATGGGATTTCTACATTCAGGCTTTTGAGAAATCTCCATAATCTCCATACTGATTTCCATAATGGTTGTACTAGTTTGCATTCCCACCAACAGTGTAGGAGAGTTCCCTTTTCACCACAGCCCTGCCAGCATTTGTTATTGTTTGACTCAGGAGAAGCTTTGTTGCAGCTGGTTCTGGGCTGTTCTTGTTGCAGAAGGAGCTCAGGGGTTGCTGTCATCGGGGATGGCTGCTGTTCACTTCAGGGGAGCCACAGTCTCCATCCCTGCTGTGAGCATTGCATCCTGATTCCAGTAACGATTTCCTCACCCATTTAGTGCAGACACGGACGTACATGGGGCATTGCTGTGGGCTCCCAGCCTTTGACTGGATCTTTTGGGTCTCCAGTGCATAAACAGACATTCTGCAGTCTTCCTGCATTTGGCTTGTGTGTGAAAGTTGTAACACACAATTGTCCTGTACTAAATCTGCTCTCTTGCAAACCATTGATACTTGAAAAATAACCAAGACACTTCTTTACAAAATAATAGTTCTTTGATACAAATATGTTTGTAAAAATCTAATGGGTATACTGAAAAACACACTCACAGAAGTGATTCTGTAGGGTGGTGTATGAGGAGAGAGGAAAAATTGGGCTAGGAGTATTCAAAGGAGGCAGGCATTCATTTTATCAATAAATGTTTCATCTTGATTTTTAATTTTTTGTTTGTTTTTGGAGACAGGGTCTCACTATGTAGTCTAGGCTGGCCTCGAACCTGTGGAGATTCTCCTGCCTCGGACTCCTGAGTGCTGGGATTACAGGCATGCACCACTATGACCAGTGCTTCTTTTTTACAAAGGTGCATGTATACATATAATTTGAAAAATTCTTTTTAAAAAGTGTAAAAAATTTGACAAAAGATGAAACAGTTGTTAATTTGAAGGTAGAACAACTATCTTTGTTATACTGTTATTTGTAACTTTAAAATTTTTTAATAGAAAAAGACAACTTTTCAAAAGAGGACATATCATTTGATACTCATATCGAAGCTGATGAAGGAGATAGAACCTGTAACATAATTTTAAAGGACAGAATTACGGGGTAGACCGCAGTGGATCAGACAAGACCAGTGCAGCCCAGAGACCAGTTTGATAGTGAAGGGCTTGGAAACTAAGAGAAGTGGGCTCAGGAAGCAGAGATGCGAGATGCTGTGACACCCACCAGCCCCTGGGGCTGCCTGCTGTGTTCTCCCCAGCCCCATGGTGAAAGTTAGGAAGGCACTCCTGCTTGAAGACCACGGGTTTGGGAAGAAAACAGGAGCAAGCAGGGATAAGGGCCTTCAGAGCGATAAGAGGGGAGGGAGGGAACAAGATAACAGCTGGGAAGTAGACAGGAAATGAGGGAAGCAGAGAAAGCGAGGATTCCGAGGTGGGCTGGATCAAAGAGAGAGCACTTCAAAGGCCCATTTGCAGCTGGCCATTTGGGACTGTTAGAGGGCAGACATTCCTCAGAGCTTGGTCCCCACCAGCGCCCCTCCCCCTCGCACCTTTCACTGTTCAGGGCCCCCTGACGGGGTGACTGAGTGACTGCGAGGGAGGCAGCAGGACGATCGCCGTGTACAGTGTCTGGAAGGAAGATGCAGGGCATGCAGGATGTGAAAGAAACGTGGGATGTGAGAGAAAAAGCCAATTCAATTAAGAACAAATTGTCATATCTCTGAAGTAGACCGCCTGCGACTGCCAGGTCACTCCCTCCTGACGCTTCATCAATGTACATCTTCCAGATACTGATAAAATTCGTGAACACAAATATCCAGATTCCTCAGGAACGTTGCTTTTTTGTTTTCTTACTCTTGTCCTGGCAAAAGAATGAACGTGACATAACATACTAATTTGTGCAATATAATTAATATCTCTTTTCTCTCCAACATCTCAAAGTTGCTGGCCTCAGACAGCTAAGAACAAAGAACTTCCATTCACAAAAGTCCTGACGTTCAAGTGAGAGATTTCAACCCTAGGAAAAGGAACTCATCGGTGGGTCTGCTATCCAACACACACCCTGTCACCAAACATCATTGTCCTCAGGCCTGGGGTTGAACACATTATTTTCTATTCTAATTTTTTTTCATCAGTAATCTTCAGGTATGTTTCTCAGTAGTAGCTTGTTAATTATTTCTTAAGGATTCTAAGATGAGATAAGTTTAGGAAATGATGGATTAGAATTTCTTACTGTAAAACTTTAAATGATCTTGAGGCTTGAATCTCCAAGGTATATGGCATTTCTGACACTAATATAACTGATACTCCCCTCACAGTATTCTTTTGTTTCGTTTTGTTTTGTTTTTTTGAGACAGGGTCTCGCTATGTAGTTGAGGCTGGCCTTGAACTCACTATGTATCCCAGGCTGGCCTTGAACTCATAGCTATTCTCCTGCCTCAGCCTCCCGAGTGCTGGGATTACAGGCCTGAGCCGCCATGCCCGGCTCCCTCACAGTATTCTTAAAAAACAAAAACAACTCCTTGACCTCCCACCCCCTCCAAAGAGCTGCTAGTAATTTTTCAAAGTGTTAGACTTCCGTAAACCACAGTGCTAGAAACCCTGATCTGAGGAACCTGGATGCTAGAAAGAAACCTGAAGGTAAGTCCCTGTTCTACCACTTACCTGCTGAATGATGTTATTGCAAACGATTTAATTTTCCCTCTATGTTTGTTTATTGGTATAATAGGTTAAGAACCCTCTCAAGTTTCTTGAAGTAATATATGTAAGTCTTTAGCACATAGTGAACATTCAATAAAACTCTTTTATTAGCACCCTAGGACTTGGTGGTTGGTTCTTTTGGGGGTGCTGCTGGGGATCAAACTCAGGACCTTCCACTTGATAGGCAAGTGCTCTACCTTGTGAACTAAATCCCCAACCTCTGTAGCTTGGTTTTCTAGCCTTATGACAGCAGGGCCCAAAGACTGGGTGATATTGCACACCATGAAAAGTTATTAGAAGTAATAGAATGGTTTCTGGGTAGAGAAGAGGGATTTGAATTCTCCTGCTCTTCTGGGGTGACTGATAATACCCCTGGGGCTCACAGCCTCTGCCTGTGTCTTGATATGTATATATTCTATTTTGTTATGCAAGGTCCTGCTCAAAAATCTTTCTCAACAGCGTCCTCCCCTACCCCTCTGGCAGTTTGCAAGAATCTCTTCCTGAAAACTCCTACAGCCTTTCTGTCTAAATCTGTCATCAGCACTTAGGACCTGCAGCTATGGATCGGTTATTTAAGGGCTGCTGCGTTTATCTGGCTGACTCACGACCTCTCTAAGGCAGAGTCCAGGTCTTGTTCTATCCCTGTAAGCACGATGCAGTGAGCTGTAAGAGGATCGCTACAAATTTATCAAATGAAAAAAAAAAGCCTATTACTTAATACTTTTCCAATGGCTTCTTAATTGCAACATCAGTGTGAATAAATACGAAAACAGCTGATTTCTTTCTGAAATTAGCAGGAATCTACACGTGTAAAGTTGTTTCCGGAAGTAATTTCCATCGGTGTCATCTGCTGCCCTCCTGTGTTTGATACAGATATCATTACCCTATACTAAGAGAACAACAAAAGCAGTGCCCTGTATGGTACACTTATGTGGACTGCACTATACCTTCAGATATTTGAATGGAATTTTCCACACGAAATTACTCTCCCTTCTATGCTTTTCTTTATTCAGCTATTTCAAATTAGCATTTTTTAGAATTATGAGATGTCTCATATTCCTTCCTGTATTATTTATATTGATATTTCTTCAGTATAATATGCTAAGCTTTTAATATTTCCATTTTTTAAATCTGAGACAATATGATATCAACTTCTGATATTATTTCTATATACCTGACCTACTTGTGGTAACAGTATGTTTGAGATTTTGTACTATGAAACTAGAAAGACCTGGTTCAAATCCAGGCTTAGATAACAAGCTGTGTAATTTTGCAAATTAACTTTTCTGAACCTGTTTCTCCTGTAAATTAAAGATGGTACTTCCCAAAGGTTTAATAAGATAAAATGCTTAGATAGTACTACTACTATGATAGTAATATCTAAGCATTTCTTCGTAATATCTAACCATATCTAGGAAGCATGTCTTCAAATATCTCTTTTCTTTCCTATTATCTATCTTAGCACAGTTGAAGACTCCCTCATATGGGAATTAACAATATAGTATCTGGATTAAGCTCTATCTTCTCATATCCAAGGAGATGTGCCAGACACTTAAGATACATCAGTTAATAGAAGAGATGAAAATCTTTGCCCTTGCGTAATCCAACAATACAAATTCTAGCTGGTTTGTTACTAACATCTTTGTAATTCTTGCAATTCTTTTTTTTTTTTTTTTTGGTGCTGGGGATCAAACTCAGGGCCTTGATCTTGGCAGGCAAGCACTCTAACCACTGAGCTAAATCCCCAGCCCTTCTTGCAATTCTTAATATACACGCTACTCAATTTTCACATATGCCATCTCATGTGATAGGTCTGCCTTTTTATCCACAGTGCAAGTCATCATCTCTTTTGGTCTGTTTGGTACAGGCTCCAGTTAGAGACAGGGGCTCACTGTAATGACACTTTGTGTATCTTTACCAAGTTTTATAAGAATGGTGATTTGTAGTTTAACTCTTTAAGGTGGAGGGGAAAAGAATATTCGTGTTGCCACGTTGATTTAATTGCTAACAATTACAACTTCTTTTACATTACCTGTCTGTTCTTGACACAGCAGTGGGAAGGATCCTCTGAAAGAATTCAGTTGCTTTTCTAGAAGTGATCGCCCCTTTCATTCATTTTTGAGAAAATGTCTGCCAAATATCCAAGTGCAAATAACTACAATCTATCAGTCATTCTTCCAAATAAAAATGGTAGGAAAGGAATTTCAGGGACTCTGTTGTCAAAACTATTTGCATAATAATATCAAAATTTTATTTGCTTTTTTGTTAATTTGCACAAATGGTAGAAAAGCAAGAGACACAATTACTAGCACTTATGAATCAAGGAAGTGGCACAAAACTGTATGGTAATCATTGCATTGTCATGGTCTTACAATAAAAACAGCCAAAACAAAAATAAAAACAAAAACCAAACTAAGTTACCTCAGCATCACTTCAGAATATCCTTTGAAACCATAGATTACTAACGTCATAAAATTGTAGCCCTGGAAGACCTGTCTTTTAATACTTTGTGTAATGAAATTGGCAATACACATAAAGCATCCCACAAAATGTGATGGATTTCTCAAGGAAAAGCAATCGTGCTTATCTGAGTTACAAACTGAACTGCTGCTTCTTAAAGACACATCGTTTTACACGAAAGAACTATAGCTTTCAGATTTGGGTATTTGGCAGACATATTCTTGGAAACAAACTAAGTGGGCCTTTCCCTTTAAAAAAAAAATTTATTACCGGTAATCAAACTGCTTTCAAGTAAAAATTTAACACCTATGGAAAATACAGTGCTGGGTGTGTCTTGGCTTCTTCACACTGTAAGCCCTCCTGATGAAATAGGCGTAGTATTAATGAATTTGATTTTTTCACATGTACAAAGATATACTCAAAATTTATAAAACCCGTATTATTCAATGAGCTAACACTCCCCAAACGACTGAGGCTTGAAGTTCCAAATCATTTCTGGATACAAGATCCATCCAAAGTACAAGATCGATCAATGAAGCTCATTGTTCGGGTTTCAGATTCCATGTTGTAATTTCAGAAACTACCATTGGTTTTTGCTCAAGTGTCAACAAAGAACATACACATTTATTTGAAAGGTCTAAAAAGTCCTTCCAAACTAGATTTTCATGAGAAGTAGGTTTTCTCATACTTCAAATAAAACTTTTTATCCCAACAGTGTCAATGTGCAAGATGAGAACCCAATCACCTATTAAACTAGGTATCAACACAAAACAATTTCCAAAATTGTTTTTAAAAAAGCCATTCTAGCCAGGCATGGTGGCACCCTCCTGTAACCCCAGCACTTGGGAGGCTGAGGCCAGAAGATTGCCTTGTGTTCTAGGCCTGCCTGAGCTACATAGTGAGTTCAAGGTCAGCCTGAACTACAGGGCAAGACCTTGTTTCAAAAAAACAAAAACCCAAAAGAGCCATTCTTCTCACTGAATTGTTTTGGAAGTTATTTTTCACGAAACTGCTATTATGTAATGTTTTTATTATTTTTACATAAATTACTGCATATTTTCAAATTTCCAGCTTTATCTCCTACCTTGGTGACTATTAACAAATACATATTTAAAGTATACAATACAACCCAGATCAATGTAGATTCATTGGAGTCTTCAACAATTTTTAGAAGTATAAGCCAGGCATGGTGGTACATGCCTGTAGTCCCAGCACTCCAGAGGTTGAGGCAGGAGGATCCGAGTTTGTGGAGAGCCTGGGCTACGCAGTGAGTTCAAAGACAGCCTGAACAGCATAGCAAGAACCTGTCTCAAAAAAAAAAAAAAAAAAAAAAAATCAGGGGGCTGGGGATGCAGCTCAGCAGTGGAGTGCTACCCGACATGCACGAGACCCTAGGTTTCATCCCCAGCACCACTAATAAAACTGTCACCTCGTATCGCTTCTCGGCTTAAAAACCCTCCAAAGGTCCTGCTCTTACCTCCCTCAGATGTCCTCGTATGGGCCTTTAAGGATCTACTTTCAGTTCCTTCCTCCATTAGGGCATTTGTCTCTATGGTCCTCCCCCTGCTCACTCCCTCTAGCCGCACTTGCTTCTGCTGTTCCTCCAGTTAGCCAAACGCTCCTCGCACCAGGAAGGCCCGGGCTATTTCCTCTACATGAAGGCAATTACCCCAGTTTTCTGTAAGGCTGTTTTCCTCAATTCTTCAAATGTCATCATCTCAATAACCCGTGCATCGTATTTAAAACTTTAACCCAAGCTATCCGCACCGCGCGGCCTCTTCTAACACTTGCTTACTAAGTCTAAGTTTGTTTGACCTCCCTCTATAACCGGCACAGTGGAAGCCCCACAAGCCTGGAGAAACGCCTGCCACACAGACCTCTACACGTATTTGCTCAATGTTGAACGAAGGAAAGAACTCATTTGTCAGCTCGTCATTTCTGAAGACAGTCACAAATTCGCAAGAAAGAACACTCAATTTGCGAGACGTAAATGACAACAAACGCTTCTGAAATGGGAGCTAGAAGGGGACAAAATTATAACAAACACCAAAACCTGGGAGGCACCGTGAGCCTGAAAACAACGTTCGCGGAAGTAGGGACGGAGCAATACTGCAAAGCTGTGGAGGGTGATTTCCGGCCTGGCCACGAAGCCCCTCTCCCCCACCCCCGTTTCCTACTCGTGCCGCTCGCCAGGCCTTGGTCCCGGCGTCCTCCCCGACGCCCTTCCACCCAGGCACAAGTAAGTTCACACCAAGAGACCGGGCGATTTCTAAACTTTATGGAAAAACAGCAACAACGGCAACCAAGAAGCCGACAACCAGGGTCCAAGTCCCGTCTCGGCCCAGCGCCATCTTGCCCGACTTCTCCCGCCTCCGGGAGCTCCGCGCCCGCAGTTCCCCGGGTCCCGCCGGCCTGGCAGAAGGGCACACGACGCTGGGCTCGCACGTCCGTCCGCGGAGCAGAAGACGCCGGAAAGACGGCGGCCGGCGAAGGCCGGGCGGCCTCAGTTCTCCTCGGGCTTGTCGGCGGGCGGCCCGCAAGGCTGCAGCATCTTCTCCATCAGGTTGAAGCGCACTCGCGCTTTGCTCTCGTTCTCGGCAATGGCGAAGTAGTTGAGAAGGTCGAAGTGGCCCATGTAGGAGCAGTACGAGTCGCGGTGCTGGTTCACCAGCCACTCCCACTTAGTGGTGTCGGCGTGGCCCGTGCCGATGTACTTGGACTGGAGGTGCTCCAGCTGGCTGTGGATGGTGTAGCGGTCCGTCATCTTGCCGCTTTTCCTTCAGCTCCCAGATGAGAAACCGCCGACAAGAAGCAGCCGCTCCGGGTTCCCGCCGGAGAGACGCCGCCAACCGTCACCTCCGCACCAGCGCAGTCGCAGTAGAATGGCGTCACAGCGGCGAGACTGCGCAGACTCTCGGCCAGGAGGCGGAAGCGGAAGCGCATTCTGTCACGCGATTGGAGTTGCCTAGGCGACCCTGGAACTGTGCCGCCCCTCGCGGAGCGCTGCCCGCGTCGCAAAGCGTGGCTGAATGGTCCACTCAGCGGCCGGGTTCTAGCTCCAGCCTTGCAACCTGGGACTTGTAGTCTCGGGAGTTCGCGCCTGCAGGCTGCAGGGACCCGTCGTGTTTCTCTCTTCTCTCCTTCCTTCCCTCCTTCCCCCCTCCCTTTCTTCCTGTCTCCCTTCTGGAGAGTGAACCTAGGACCTTCGCACAGAGCCACATCCCCAAACTTTTCACTGGGGACAGAATCTCGCTAGGTCGCTAAATTGCCCAGAATGTGCTTAAACTCTCGCTCCTCCTGCCTCAGCCTCCCAGAGCGCTGGGATTACAGGCGTGCCCCACCACCACGTCCCGCTGCCCCTCGCCTTTTAAGAGGACTTGGGCTGCCTAAGGGAGGAAGGTATTCGGCAGGCGGCTTGGGGCTGAGAGGGAATGGGAGACGCCAGGTAGGACAGGGCTACGAGCACCCATGAAAATGCACTTGTGCTGTGGCCGGCAGGTCGTTCCTTTACAGGCAAGGGTGGGTCTCCCTGCGGTCAGGTGACCGGAGTTCCGGTGCCAGCTTTCTCTCTTGCGCGCTGTACAGGGCGAAAAGTTATTTCAGCTCTCTCAGCCGCGCTCTTCTAGGTACTGAAGTACAGCACGAGCTGCGACTCCTCCCCGCGGGCACGCCAGGCTCCTCTTTCCGGTTTGCGTCCGGTTGCGAAGCTTGCTCGCGCCCCTCACCCCAGCTGGCGGCCAGCCCACAGCATCCGCCTTCAAGGCTGTGCGCCCCCAGGCCCCTCTGCTCTGTGCTCGGAAAGCCTTCCCGGACTGCCGGCGAGGCAGCTCCCGAGCACCTCCTCCGGGCGGGCCGGGGCTGCTCCGACAGCCGGGCCGCTCCGCATCTAGGCCTCGCTTCTCCCCGACTCCCTCCTCTCCTGCTCGCTGGTGCAAGCGCCTCCTCACGCGAGTAGAAACTACTTGAGAAAAGGTCCTTTGCCTCTTCTGTGATCTCCTGTAATGGTATCTGTACAGCCCGGTGGAGACTAACTTCTCAAGAACATCTGACGAATGCATAGAGAACGATTGCAGCCGGAGAAGAAACTGGGAGAGAGGGAGAGGAGCTGCTTAAACTTTGTCGTAATGTTTCATTCCTGACCTGGAGAGAGTATTATGAAGCGTACGTGTGCCTTCGCCATCTAGATGTACCACATCTCTTGCCACTGTGGTTTCAGATTCTGTTGTTTCGTTTTTAAACTACTAAAACTATACAAATAAACTTGAAGTCCTGTCCATCCCCTGTTCTATCCCATGTTATCCGGTAGTTCCTTTAGATATGGCTCAGCAGTTAAACGTATTCCAGGTACTTCTTGCCGTGAACAAAGAATTGGATTAGACAAGCCAAAAACGGTGCCAAAAGTTTACTTGAAAAGTGAGGGGTGAAGGAGTAAGGGAGAAACTGGCTCTGTAGAGCAAACTTGGGCCGAACAAAAGAGGACAAGAGAAAAAGAGCAAAAATAAAAGTACACCCTGGCCTAGAAGACAGAGTGAACCACCACGAAGAGTCATGATACTGGGCTCCTCCTGGCATCTGTGTCGTTATATGTCATCTGCATCTCGTGGGAACCCGCGAGAAGTTCTACATCCGGGTCCTGGGAATTTGGGGGGAATTTAAAATTAACAGGTCCTGCTTATTTCCCCAGCCGGCTTTGTCACGCCCTTCCTACTTCAGTAACATGTCCCTTCTCTTGATAACGTAAGTTTATTTCCATATTTTTGCTATAGAAACAATGCCACAAATATTGCTCCGTGTATTTTTTATACACATGAAAGAGTTTCTGTGGGGCAAATACGTAGGAATAAGTTGAGACGTAGAGATGAGGGTCTTCAAGATTTGCTAGACGTTGCCAAATTGCTCATTGGAGTGGTTTACTCCCGACTGAGTCTCCCACCTGAAGAATGAGAATTCGTCTTGCTCCATGTATTTCTCAATATTCCGTGTCATCAGATCTCTTAGACACGCATGACATTTTCTCGCCAGCTTGAAATTTAAAATTCGCAATTTTTTACTGAAGCTCTGTGGCATCAAGACTTCCTTTCCTGCCTCTTCTTTTGGACGTTCTGGCAGGATCTCATTATGTAGTTTGCGCTGGCTTAGAACTCACTATGTTGCTCGAGCTGGCTCAGGACTCCCAGCAATCCTCCTGCCTCAGTCTCTCAAGTGCTGAGATTACAGGCAGGCACTGTCATTCCCTGCTGGGGGGCTTGATTCTTATCAAATTTTTAACCACGTTCAGTTTTGTACTCACTGAAGAAATTTTCTTGTGAATTTGAGGAGTCCTGCCTTTTCTAATCCAAGTACCTCTATTGTATCTTTTTCCCAGAATGGACGTCTTTTGTACTTTTTATTCTGGTAGCAATACGCAGTTGATGAGGATTTTCATGATCTTCAAGTGAAGGCTGAAACACTTTATCTGGAATTCGGGATTTGGAAAATTTGCGACCAATCTAGTTTGTAGAGTGAGAGATTCCACACCATTCGTCACCAGCTGTAGCCTGCCGAGGGCCTTTGAACTCCGGAGCGCAGGAGCCCTGCCGTAAAGGTGGTAACTATTACTCTTCACAAGCAGTGACCGCTGATCAGCCTGAACTTCCCGCAGGATTTATATCTTGTCTGATCTACTTTTTAAAGCAAAGACTTTCCCGTCCTTCTTGATCTTTTGCTTTAACTTTTTAAAAAGGTTAATAGTTTGAATAAAGCAAAATTCAAAAATAAAGAACCTTGCCAAGGAATTCATTATCTGTTTTCCAACCCATCATCAATAAGTAAACACATGATATTAGTTTTATGTATCCTTCGAGATTGCTTTCAAGGATGTATGAGCAAATTCAAATATACATGATTATCATCAAGTATATATGATTATTATCACATGATTATTTTTCCTTCTTGAACTTCAAATGGTAGCAAAATACCATAGTTCTGTACCTCACTTTTTAATTATGTTTGATTCCGTTTTATATTCTTTGATACATAATGAAAAATAGCCTGAGTACCTTAAATTTTTCTTCCTTGTCTTGTTTTACAGGTACACAATACTCTATTGTGTGAGTGTATCACTATCTAAATCAGCACCCTTTTATTGCCTGACATTTATGCTGCTTCCGACACCACAATAAACAATCTCGCTGCAATGACTGATTTTGTACGTATGTGTTATATATATATATATATATATTTTTTTTTTTTTTTGGTGGTGGGTATCAAAGTCAGGACCTTGTGCTTGCTAGGCAAGCACTCTAAACACTAAGATAAATCCACACCCCACGTATGTGTTATTTTGCACAAACATATTCATAGGGCAAATGGCTGGAGTGTAATTAATGCATTATATGAAACAACTGTTATGAGTACCCCAAATACATTCTTGAGTTTTTAACTATAGTGATTCTCAATGATTTTCAACTGTCTTGTGCTTCTAGAAATTCTATTAAAATTTATTCTGACTTAAGAAAAATTTGAACTTTATGTGGAAATTCACTAGTCTTATTTTCTTTGGTAAAAATTATTTTAGACATCGTTTCTTACTGTGTATCAAAGGTACTTTCAATATGTAGGGGTGTTGAAATCATGCTTCACACTAGGGGGCGCCAAAACAGCGTTTGACGCCAACAATAAACCAGTAGTTGCGAAGGTCTTCGTGAGCAGCCCTCCAACTTCCCAAGGACCTCAAAGGCAAAGGTGCCTCTAGATCCTGACCTAGGAAGTGGGATGGCAACGATTTCCTTGCCATCATGTGGATTTTACTTTAGAATTTTAAATTGAGCTAGAGAAGCGGTGATGTAGACCTTAGGGGACACAGAATGTGGAGAATTTTTAAAAGAATTCCATAGCTGTGGGGGGCTGGGGATTTAGCTCAGTGGTAGAACTCTTGCCTAACAAGAGCAAAGCTGAGAGTTTGATCCCCAGGACCACGAAGGAAGGAAGGAAGGAAGGAAGGAAGGAAGGAAGGAAGGAAGGAAGGAAGAAAGAAAGAAAGAAAGAAAGAAAGAAAGAAAAAGAATTTCATAGCTGTGATTTTACTTTTCTGTAGTTAAAAATACCGTCAGCTTTTGTTTTTCTTTTCTCAGCCATCGCGGGTTTCAAGTACCCCAGCAGATCTAAAACTCTCGATTTTGGGAAGGCTTTGCCCCCGGTTGGGCACATACTATAAGGATTAAATTGCACAATTTTTAACCTCTTCTGGGGCAGATTTGAATTTTACAGGCGTCTAAAAGTCTGGTTCCTCTTTGTCTTTAGTGATAACATGAAACCCCAAACTGGTACAATTTTTGAACAATTTCTAATGGGAGAAATTTCACAAAGGAACCTTAAAGATTATGTAAATGTTCCATTTGTTACAGTAGTATGAAATTTACTTTTATAGCAGGGTTTTTATGGCAATAGCAGTCTTAGCTCAGCTGCTATAACAAAGTGCCAGAGACTGGTGGCTAAATACCAGGACAAATTGATTTCTCAGTGTCCTAGAGGCTTGGATGTCAAGATGGAGGTGACAGCAGATTCAGTGTCTGGCAAGGTCCTCTCTCTCATTCACGGACACCTGTCTTTTCACTATGTCTTCACACAGCAGAAGGGGAAAGGAAGCACTCTTAGCCCTATTTCATAGGGGTGCTGATCCCCGTTCAGGATGGCTTTGCCTTCACAACCTAGTCACTCCCCAGGACTTGACCTCCACCTTGGAGGTGGAATTTCAAGCTATGAATTTGGAGACGGGGTGCACTAACATTAGACCATGGCACTGTTTAGAGTCATAGTCTGTCATTTTCATATTTTTTCTAAGAGAAGTAAATCACCATTAAACATACAATAAAAAGAGGTATCGGGTATAAAAGGAATTTGACCCTTTCTAAGTTCAGTGAAGGGAATAAACAAGGTGTGATGACAGAATAATGAAGAAGGGGAGTAAGAGGCGTGGAAAGGGAGGGTGATTAAGGGAGACCACTCTGGAAGGTAACATTTACGTGTGTCCTGCAGGCGAGAACAAGCTAGCTATGTCAGGAACTCTGGAAGAGCATTCTAGGTATAGAACAAGGCCCTGGAGCAGGGAGGAGCTTGGAGTGCAGGAACTAGAAGGTAGAGTGGAGTGCCACTGCTTGAGAGTGGAGTTGGCAGCAGTGGCAAAATAATGCAGTCTTTTGTGAATTTATGCCTTAATGGGAAGTAAATGAAGAGTTTCAAGCCAAAGGAGCTCTGCAAAATTCCATTGCAGAAAGGGGGTTTTGGAAGTGAAGAAGAGAAGCTAGTTGCAGCCAAAGTCATCATTCGTGTGAAGATGTGTGTATAAGAACGTTCTGTCATCCTGACTTACTCCTCTTCTGGATGCACTGGCAGCCATGTTTCTACCCCGGAGTCTTCGTGTTTCCTCTGCCTGCTGTGCTCTTTCCCAACGCATCCACGTGGTCAGGGACCTCGCTTCCTTTAGGCTTCACTTACAATGTCACCTTTTGTCGTGAAGCCACTTCTGGTCAACTTATCTCAAATTGCAATCCTGTCTCTACCAATGTTTCCAATCGCCATTTTCCCTTAACACTTATTACTAACATACATGTTTAACTACATGTCAATACATTTATAATATGTTTTACTTATCTTGCTTACTGTCCTTCTCCCTAGCTAGAATATGAAGTCCGTGAAGTCTCAAGGATTTTGTGTTTGGGTCCCTGTTCTGTCCCCAGCACTGAGTTTAATGATAGACATAAGTATTAAATTAATATTTATCAAATGAATGAATCAATGTTTGTGACAGTTCTTTAAGGACAGCAAAGGGTTGGAAACAACCTGAATGCCAAGAGTAAAGGGAAAGTTACATAAATTGTTCTCACTCGCAGGACTGTAATTATAATATGTAATGTTTTGGAGACTGTTATGGTTTATACAGCATCTAGATGTCTCCCTACAGTCTCAGGTGATCATAGGCCAGACCTCTGGAAGGTAACTGGATCATACGGGCTTATAGATGACTGACTGGTAGGAGGTGGGCCTGGTAGGGAGAGACAGGTCCCTATGATGTGACCCAGAAGGTTTTGCCTCCTTTCCTGGCCCCTCCCTTGAGGCTCTTTGCTTCCTGGGTGAGATGAGCAGCTCTTCTCTGCCTGGGCCCTTCAGACTTGCTGCTGATCAGAGAGACTGAGACTTTTACAACATGAGTCCCAACAAACCTCTCCTCCTTTAAATTGTGAATGTCAGGTATTTTCTCCCAGCGATGAGAAAGTGACTAAGATAGAGGTGCATTCCTATATATAAACACAAAAATATGTTCATTTTATGTGAAGTGGGAAATGGAAGTTATAGAAAATATAAATTATATGATCTCACTTTTAAAAGACAGATACCCTACCAGTCACCCAGCACCCCTCCTTGGGATCTGCATAGGGAAAGGATTATTGGAGCTATTAACAAAGTCCTTCTGGAGAAGAAGATGGGATGATTGAGGAACTTTTAAAAAATGTTTTTCAGGGTCTGGGGATTTAGCTCAGTGGTTAGAGCACCTGCCTTGCAAGCACAAGGTCCTGAGTTCAATCCCCAGCACTGAAAAAGAAAGAAAGAAATCTTTTTCAGTCAGCTTGCATTAATGTTGAAATAAAAACAAAGAAAATAGAAATTTTATTTAAAACAACAAAAAGGTATGGATTTTACTTCGCACCTAGTAGAATGAATTAAAACTTAAAACATTGATGATATCACATGTTGGGAAAGATATAAAACAACTGGAACTCTCACATAATTTGGAAATTTTGGAAAAAAAAATTTGGAAATTTTGGGGTTGGGGATTTAGCTCAGTGGTAGAGCACTTGGCTAGCAAGCACAAGGCCCTGATTTCGATCCCCAGCACAAACAAAAAATTTTTGGAAATTTTTTTACATTGTCTTTTAAAAATGAAGTACATATGCTCAACAGAAATGCATTTAAATGTGTACAATATCCAAAAAGAGCAAGCAAGAATATTCATAGCAGAATTATTCATGGCAGATATGAATATCAAAATAGATCCAACCCAAATGTCTGTAAACAGTGAAATGGTTAGATTGCAGCATATTTAAACAATGAGATTCCATTGTAAAGGCAATAAACAAACCATGGCTATGGCTACTTCCAATAACATGGTTGGTTGAATTTCATAAATAACGCTTAACTAAAGTAGCTGGATACATAAGAGCATATACTATATTGTTTAATTCATTAAACTTTAAAAAATAATCAAAATTGAGACGGAATTCAGGATACTGGTTACTTTTAGTGGAAGACTCAGGTGATTTGGTCACAAGATGACTGGAGGACACCGGCCATCGTCTGCTTTTTGGTCTGGCTTTGGGTACACTGATGTACTCCTTGGCATGTGAATATTCAGCAGACACTTAGAATTTGTGCACTTTTCTGTACCATATACCATACTTCAATTTAAACTAGAAGAACAAATGAATGCAATTATTTCTTTTTTTATCCACACCAAACTTCTAATATTTTTCTTGTAAGCATAATCTGACTTGAGAAAAGTCTGTTAAAATTCTAGTTATCCTTCAAGCCTTTATTGCTTCACTTTCCATTGAACACTTGCTTGGTTTCTCTCCTCTCTCTACTTACGTAGTTCTGATCATTTCCTGGATATGTATGGCATATTGCTTATTTGAATGTAAATTCTTTTGAAATATGTAACTTTGTTCTCCAGTACATTAGCATCCTGATTTACTCATAGGAAGTACTCAATAAAAACTGTTGAATCAGAATATTGCTCTCTCAGTGGATTAGGCACAGAGATAATCCCAATCTCAAAGCGTTCCCCAGGAGCTGGGATTAGTCACCTCCAAGTCTTGACCATACTATATTCTAAGAAATGTGGATTTTTTTTGGGAGGGGGTGCTGGGCATCAAACTCAGGGCCTTCTGCTTGCAAGGCAAGCACTCTAACCACTGAGGTAAATCCCCAGCCCAGAAATGTGGATTTTAAGGGGACAAATTTTTCTTCTGTGAAAAGGCTTTACAAAATTTGAAGCATAGTAGATTTCAATTGTTGTAGAGTTGCTCCTGTGAGTTAACCTAGATTGTGTGAAAAATTCCTTCCTAGCTTTGTCACTTTAGCTGAGTGAGCCTGGAGGAAAGGAGCTGCCTTTATAACTTTTCTTTGATTTGAATTTCAGCAAGCATAAAATTTGTCCAGTTTTTAGAAAAGATCAAATGGCACTCGGGGAACTTGCTTCACTTGTACTTTTTAGAACAGATATGTATATTGTAATGACAGATACACCCTCATTAAAGTATACATTCATGTTTGACAGCTTACTTTCATAAAGCAACCATGTTTTAAAATCTCCCCATGTATTCTTGTGATTTTATTTGTTTTATTCTATTACCCTCACATTTCTTCTATGTTTCCTGACTTACAAGCATTCAAAGGATCTGGGTTTAATATGCTGTCCTCAGCGGCTCAAAAAGACAGTGACACAGAAGCAAGTTTAATATTTTTAATGCTGTCCAGTTGTTTGTGGTAGTTTCAGGCCAAAAAAGAATTTGGAGCTAGAAAAGATCGACACACACAGCTGTGCGTAAGTAGCACCAGCACCTTCTCCCACCCATTTCTCGGGTATTTTTTTTAGCTTATGTGAACCTCTATGCAAAGCAGTTTCAATCTCCCTACTTCTGAGTAGATTTATTCCTCTAAGTTTGTCTTATAAAGAAATTCTGACATTATGCTAGAGAGGCCTGCTTGAGCAATAAATTTCAGTGAAGGACTGATTTATATTGTTAGCGATACAAAAATACTTCCAGTCAGAGCCCCATCTCTGGGGCCCCAAAATAACAAAGTTCTGCATTGGCACACCCTTTTGTCTCTATTTTTGTGTCTCTTGACTTGCTCAGATGGTCTTTGAACTTGGCTTGACTCTTACTTAAAATGATAAGAAGACCACCTGTACTTCTGCCCCTTGCAGTGCAAGTCTTCCTGGGACCAGGCAAGCATGGGTCTTTCTGTGCTTTGGCTTCCCTCTAGCTCATCCTCCTCTGAGCAGTGGTCTCTGTAGGGCAATGGGACACGCCCATTTAGGGCCACCCACACCGCTCCCTGCTCCCAAACTACCTCAAACACATGTAGAGACCGTTGAAATACAGATTCTTAGTCACAGACCTACTTCCACGTCTGTGAAGGCTGCTTCTGTGGGTCTCTCTCTCCAGAGGATGCTCTGCTGCTGGTGTGCACACTTCAGACCTCAGTGTGCCAAGGAACCACTGTTGGCCAGGGGTTTCACTTGTGAACTTGGAGAGGCTGGCTGAGAAAATATCTGGAGTTTAGGCTTTGAGTTCCCACTTAATTTAGAGATGATTTTTTTTAAAGGACTCAGATGTCTACTTGTTCAGAAAAGATGTCCCTGTATCTAAACTTTCCCTCTCTTGTTATCTCAGTGCCAGGCTTCTTACTGGTAAGTAATCTTATGGTCATGAATTGCAGATTTAGTAACAGTAATTTCTGTTTCCCTGAAATGGAACTTCTGATGAACAGCCATGTTAAAGCTACTTCTTTGAGCAGGTGAGTCCTTTACAATCAAGGGACAATTTATAATTAGATCTAAAGATAGTAGATTAAATCATGCCACTAGTATTAATACTTGCATATAAGGTTTGGGAATAATCTGTTTATGTTTTTATTTCTTTAAAGTGTTTGAAATATTTATTTATTTGGTTTCTGGGGATCGAACTCAGTGCCTTGCGCTTGCTAGACTAGTGCTCTACCACTGAGCTAAATCCCCAACCCCAAAGTGTTTGAAATATTTAAAAGATAGGCATATTAGGCTATCTGGCAGATGTGATTTCCTTTATTTAAGAATGTAATTGACTTATAAATTCAAGTACAAAAAATAATGTGAACAAGTGTGAAATTGGCATATGAATATTTAGGAGAAATGGATTTACCAAATTTATAAATTTAAATTTAGATTTATAAGCTTTTAAAATGCTTTGGAAGGTTTTTCTTTTTAAAGTCTTGTGTTTGTTTAGTCAGACATTTGAAATGCTGAAAGTAAATTGAATAAATTAAACCTATCAATGCAGTTTAAAATATTTAAGGGTGGTTTCTGGATACAAAATCAATATAAGCAAGTAGCACTATATCTCTATTTCAGCAACAAGAAAATAAAGTAGGCCACAGATAAATGGATACTTGATATATGATCAAGGTATGCCACATGGCAGCAGAGGAAAAAACAATCTTTCCAATAATTGGTGCTAGGACAATTGTATACCACTGGGAAAAAGACAAAATTGGTCTCCTAATTCATACTATACAAAAAGTCAATTCTGGGTGGATATGAGATCATATTATACAGCTATTCAGTGATTAGTCTAGGAGAATATCTTCATGACCTGGGGGCAGAGAAGATTTCTTAAATGAGACAAAAAATAGCACTAACCATAAAAGTAAAGGGTAAATTTAATTTCATTTAGATAAAAATACCTCTATTCCTTGATGTCATGGTTTGGGTGGAAAACGTTCCCTCAAAGGCCTCATTCTTTCATGTGAGGCTCTGGAGAGGTGATTGAATCACAGGGGTGATATGGCTGACTTGCTCTTTGGAGGTGGGTTCTAATTGTGGGAGGGAAACAGGTTGCTGGGAGTGTGACCTTGAGGATTTATCTCCTTTCCAGGCTCCTCTATTTGCTCTCTGCTTCCTGGCCACCATGATATAAGCAGCTTTTCCTCTGCTATGCACTTCTGTCATGCCATTTCTGCCTGGGAGCTGGCTGACCACAGTCTGAAACTGTGAGCCAAAATAAACTCCTCTTTTAAACTCCAGGTGCATATACTGTGTCACAGTGATGAGAAAGTGACTAAGACAGAATTTGGTACTGGGGAAGTGGGATTGTTCTTAGGAAATACCTGACCATGAGGTTTATGAGTCTGTGGAGCTGATTTGTGGGAGGTTTGGAGATGCTGATTAGAGAAGCCCTAGCATGCTGAGGTGAGCTTGATGAGAGATTCTGTTCAGACTCAGCAGTCCAGAATGGGGTTAGAAATGCAGTCAGTAAAGGTCGATCTTATGAGATTTCAACTGGGAATAAGAACCTCATGGGCAGTTGGACTGAAGACCATTTATATTCTATTCTGGAAGAAACTTTGTCTACATTTTGTTCAAGTCTGGGAATTTAGTGGGCGACTGAGTTAGAGGGTTACAGACTAAGTAATCTGGTAGAAGAAATTTCAAGGCAGCCCAATGTTCATGCTGTGGCATGAGTACTTCTGGTGGCTTTTAGCCAGGTTTATAATGAAAATCAGGAACAAAGAGCTTGCTTAAAACATTTTCAGTTTTCTTAGAAAGGAAGTTCTTGTAAAGTTAGCACAGGGGTCAGCTTATTTGGTGAAAAGATTAGCATTAAAAAGAACTCAAGTACTTCGCATTAAGACAATAGGAAGAATGTCTTGAGGACATCCTGAGAATCAGCAAAATCCCAACCTGTAGCAGACTCAAGGGTGCAAAAGTGAAAGACTTTGCTCTGAGAAGAGAGAGCCACAGCACCCTGCTTGAAACAGGACACTAGGGAATTGGTTTGTCAAAATTTGTTTTATAGTGCTCAGTCATCCAGGAACTCAGAGGCTGCTGCAGCAGTGAGTCAAGGCAGCCTGGTTACTGCTGGAGTTGTCAGCCGACCTTGATGTCATCTATGTGGTGGTGCTTTTACAGGCATACAGAATGACAGAGTTTTGGGGTCATGGAGGCTCCAGCCCAGATTTCAGAAGGCCTGGGAGGCCAATCAGTGTACTCCTAAGAGGCCAGTGCATGAAGCAGTGGGAGTGAGGCTGAAAGTGCAGCGAAGCCTCCAGGAAGTTGGAGTGGCAGGAGCATAGATTGTTTGCTGAAGAAGACTATAGGGAGTGAGCAGAGCCACCCTGAGAGAGAGAGAGGCCATGAAGGCTAAACTGGCAATGCCATAGGGGTGGGGCCTCTCAGGCCCACTGGAACTCATAGATCACTACAACATGCTCCAGGTGCTGGACATGGAGCTATAGGATTTAATGTTTGCCAGGCTGGGTTTCAGTCTTGCTTTGGTCCCGTTTCTTTCTATCTACCCATTTCTCCCTTTTGAAATAAGAATGTTTACCCCATGCCATTGTATGTCGGAAATGTTTAACTTTCTTTTTGATTTTTACAGGGGCTCACAGCTAAGTTTGCCTTGAGTATTGGAGGAGACTTTGGACTTGGACTTTTCAAGAATGCTAAAACTTACGACTTTAGCAATTTAGAGATGGACTAAATACATCTGGCACAAAGAGGTACACATGAGTCTTTCGGAGACCAGATCCAAGATGTTATTGTTTGGATGGAGAATTGTGTGAGTACAGATGGTGTACAGCTCCTTTGCTAAGAATTAACAGCTCCTTTGCTAAGGATTAACTTGTTCCTGGAGAACTTTGACCAAGGAATGGTTGCAGAAGACCCTGACTATGAGGTCGACACACCCAAGAGGAAGAGGCCTCTGGCATAAAGAAGCTGTCTGGGAACAAAGAAGTAGCCTAGGAAGCTTCTGTTAAAGATAAACTAAATTAGTGATGTTAATCAGTTTCTTGAGCATATACCACACACACATACTCTTACCCTACTCCTGCCCTATAAAATCAACTCTGCAAGAAATAAACTTGTTCCAGCCCAGAGTTGGATCCCAGAGGACTTGTGTCTCTGTCTTCATTGCGCGCTCGATCCCAGCCCCTGCTTTCTGCTGCGGTGCTGGTTTGCCGCAGACAATGTCTCCTGAAAGCCTCCTGTGTTCACAGGCAGGGCTTTGGGGAGGCAACTGAATCGTAGGTGTGATAGCTGACTTGCTGTTAGGAGGTAGAGTCTGGTCAGAAGAAGTGGGTCACTCAGGGTGAGACCTGGAAAGTGTATCTCCCTCCCAAGCTCCTTCCTTCACTCTCTGTGTCCTGGTGACCATGATATGAGTGGCTTTCCCGCTTCTGCCTGGGAGCCAGTCAACCATTGACTGTAACCATGAACCAAAATACAAGCCATAGACTGGGAGAAGACACCCGTATCTTACATAACCAACTAATCACACACACAGATACACAGTTTCCACCCCCAGTACTCCCACTCCCCAAAAAAGCAACCTCAGTGGCCCTTTCAGGGTGGTAGTTTCTGGATAGTGCATAATCCACAATGCCATCGGGTATAGTTTGAAGATTTCCCTCAGAATTCATGGGTTGGAAACTTAATCCCCAATGAACAGTGCTAAAAGGCAAGATCTTTATGAAGTGTTAAGATCCTGATGGTTCTGCCTTTATGAATTCATTTGTCATTGAGAAAGTGAGTAAGTTATCACGAGAGTGTGTTGTTGCAAAAGCAACTTTGAGTTCCTCTTGCTCGATTGTTTGTTCTCTCTCTCTCCCCATCTACCTCCTTCCCTCCCTCGCTCCCTCTCTCATTCTCCCTCTTTCCTTTTACTGTCTTTCCCCTTTCCACCACAGAGCATGCAGCAAGAAGACTCTCAGATGTGACTCCTTCAAACTAAGACTTCCCAGCTTCTAGTACTGTAAGAAATAAACTTCATTTCTTTATAAATTACCAAGTCTCAAGTATTCTACTATAGCAGTATGAAGTGGACAAAGACAGCATGCCCAACGCGGTCTCTCTCTGCTATGAGGGAGTTCCTTTGGTCCGAAAACAGCTTAGAAGAAGGAGTGTTAGTTCCAGGAGTGGGCTTTGGGTCCCCCGGACCAGGCTACCTCCTCTAAAGAACAAAGTCTAAGCAAGGGTATGGTTTCAGCTGGAGATGTGCTTGGGGCGGATCCTGTGGGAGCACTGTCCGCCTTGTGCCAAGGGCTTGGCATTTAAAATCCTAGCGTTAGACACCGATGGTGACCTGTTCCAGGGGAATGAAAATACTGGGATGGAGTGGCCCTTCTTTATTAGGATAATTCTCAGGCGAAAAGAGTGCAATGAGTTGGAAGGAAACCATGTGCAAAGCAACTTGGCAGGGGAAGGCACTGGCTTGATGAAAGTGTCGCAGATGGGGTGGATCTTGAAAATTTCTGAGCATTCTTTTTTTTTTTTCATCTATGAAATCAGGATATCAACGGTGCCATTACATTGTTCATAGATTTATTTGCAAAGTAAATGGGGCTGAGGATTGGCACCTTGAACACAAGTGGAATTCAGACATGCCCGGATGTCTGGACACAGACTGAGCTTTGGTGCACCTGACATGAAGAGCGCGGCTCTGGAACTCTTCTAACCAAGTCGTCAACACAAATGCGAGTGGGGTGCAGGGAATTCTTCCCACTGGACACAGAACATCAGCAGCTTTGCCATTTTGAAGGGACCATTGTCCTCACTGTGCTGGGGACAGCTCCTCAGTAGGTACCACTGGAACTCTGAAAGTCAGGGTGCAGGTGAAAACATCCCAGGAATTTGAGAAATTCTCTGAGACCCTGTCTTCGGTGTCCAGCCGGTAAACCTTGGGAATCCTCGGGTACAGTGTCAGCTTGCCTGGACCATCCAGCAGGGTGCAAAGCTCCAGCACCCCACTACTCCCTCCGCAGTTCTGCCCTTCTGTCACTAGACCACCTTAGAGACAAATTTTGGGCTATAGACCTAGAACCCAAAATATCAGTCTTATTGCTGATATTCATTCTAGCTATGTACAGTCAGGAATCACGACTGACAGGGATATGTTCTGAGAAATGGATCGTTAGGTGATTATGTCACTGTGTAAGCATTGTGAGTGTCCTTACACAAACTAAGACAGTAGAGAGCATATGATGTTCCTACGCTGTACAACTTTTGCGTGGTACAGATTATTGCTCCTAAGATCATAATGAGCAAAAGAGTATGAGATTAAATCAAGCCCAAGAGAAAAGGATGCAATCGGGTAGGGCATAGTGAGGCATGCTTGCAGTCCCGGTACTCTTGGAGGCCGAGGCAGAAGGATCACAAGTTCCAGCTCAGCATGGACACTTTGAGGGTGGGAGAAAGGTGGCTGGACGTGATCATCGCATGATGTGTGCACTCGTGGAAACTTCACAGTGAATCCCATTAATTTGCACAACTACTATATGACAATAACCACAATAATAATAAAAATGTGAAATGGGTTGTTGTCATATTTTAACACACAGGTAATTCAACATTGAAACTATTTTCATTTCTTCCTTCTGTCACAAGAAAATTAGCAACAATCAAAACCATATTTTTCTTTTTTCCACATAGACCCGAAAGGTTAAAATAGAAAGCTAAGTAACATAAGTGACATACTAAATGTCTCAGCAAGTGTTTGACTGAGATAAGTTTTAACACTTCTGCAAAAAATTCAAAAGCTGTCACTTCCTTGTTAGAGCTGAAAATAGCTTACAAGTTGTTCTTTCTGATGTGAATCCTTATTATACTTTGTGTTATTAACACAAATCACTCAAAATAATTTCAAGTGAAGAGTTTTCTTTAGAAAGAATTGTGTCACAAATGATGCTACACTGTTGATAAAGCAATCAATCTGTTGTAAATGAATGTTTTAGCTAGAGAGCTGGTTTGAGGTTTTGTTTTTCTTCGTATAAATTCATACCTTACATGCCAATTCCATTTAATAAGTATGTATTGTGCACCTTTTAGTACAAATTCAGGAATGTGGTGCCACCAGGACTACAAAAGTGAATAAACATGATAAACATGTAGTGAATACTATGTAAAGGACAATACAATTGTGGTTATGAATATGAAAGTGTTATAATTTATTATAACAGGAGGCAGCATAAAAGTGGTAACTATTTAGAGCGGGGGGAGATTACTTTTAATACATGGTATGAAAAGGGAATTTATACAAGAAATGATTTAAGATAGGCTTAGATATCAAAAGTTGGTGATGCCCTTTTAGGGAAGCCATTCGTGTAGAAGACCTAGCATGAGAAAAGTCAGAGAGAACTGAAGTCTATGACTATGTTCAGTGATAGGCAGGTGTTATACCTTAGATCTAAAATGTCTCCTAAAATTCTCATGAGGCCTTTGAAAGGTGACTAAATCATGGAGATGCTGTACTCAACAGTGGATGAATCAGTTGATGAATTCATAGTTGAATGTGCTGTTAAGAGGTGGGGCCTGGTTGGAGGTGGGTCCTCAGAGGGGTGATCTCCAGGGTATAATTCTCAGCCATGGCTCCTCCCTGCTTCTCTGCTTCCTGGCTGTCATGGGCCGAGCAGTTCTCTTGTGCCACGCCCCCCCGCCATGCTGTTTCTGCCATGGAGCCCACCGTCCATGGACTGAATCTTCTGAAGCCTTTAGCCAAATAAACCTCTCCTCCTTTACATTGAGGATGTCATGCTTTTTGTCCCAGCAACCAAAAAAGTGACTAGTACAACAAGGTAGGAAGGAAGATGGAGTTAAAGCTGAAATGCTATTGTGGAGGATGTTGAATTCATGTTAGCAAAGGGAATGGGCTTAATCTGTAAGTGAAGTAGACTCATCAAGGATTGTGAGACAGGATAGTAATTTAATTAAACATGCATATTAAATTTATAACCAATGATACTGATACAGGAGAATCAGTAAAAGTAGGCAGAGGGATTAATCAGGTGGGGGTGGAGACAGTCTAGGTAGGAGATATAGATAAGGTCACATTTCAAAGGCCTTTGAAGCATTGGGTCCCAGTGTCAAGGCAATTTCTTGCTCCTCAATGTTCATGTGACCGTTAATCTTGACTGTTAACTTGATTGGTTTGAGAGTCATGCAGGAGATTGGTAAAGGACACTTTTGGGTGTGTCTGTGTGTGTCATGGGGGTGTGACCTTGAAGACTTGTACCTGGTCCTTGGCTTTTTTCTCTCTGGCTCTTTCTTGCTCTCCTGGCTTCCTGGCTGGGGAGCAACATTCCTCTACCATGACCTCCTGCCATGATGTTTCTGCCTTGGAGCCAGCCGAGGAAACTAACATTGATAAATTATTGTTAAATAAACTACAGTTATTCACATTTTCACCATTTAAAAAACTTTCGTTCACTCTTAATGTGTGTTCACTCTTGTTCACTCTTGTAGTTCTATGAAATTTTATTCCATATGTAGATTCCTGTAGCCACCACCACAATGAAGAAACAGAATGATTCCATTACCTACTGCTTTGTATTTGTACTGGCCCTCCTCTTCTCTGATTCCCCCACCCCTTCTCTGTGCCCTGATGACTACTAATCCATCTCTATTGCTACCATTTTGCCATTTCAGGATGCCTTTTAAATGGGATCATTACTATATGTAACCTTTGGGCGACATTTTTCACTGGGCATATTTCCCTTAAGGTCCATTTTATGGTTTCATGTATCAGTAGTTCATTTCTTGCATGAGTGAGTAGTATTCCATTGTGTGGATCTACTAGTTTGTTCAACCATTCACCCAGGGAAGGGCGTGTGGACTGTTTGTAGTATTTTACCATTATGTATAAAATTTTCATGCACGTTTGTATAATGTTCTGTTTCTTTAGGATAAATTCCTAAGAGTGTAACTCCTGGGTTATATGGTATGTTTTCTTTTATCAGACATTGCCAAATTATTTCCAGAGTAACTAAACCATTTTACATCTCCACAAGCAATAAGCAAGAGATAGTTTCTCTGTGTCTTTGCCAACATTTAGTGTTATCCCTATTTTAAAAACTGTGACATAATTCACATACAATAAAATTCACCATTTTAAAGGGTACAATCCAGTGACTTTTAGTATATACACTGAATTGTATAGGTATCATCACTGATTTCAGAAAATTTTAATTCTCCTCAGAAGGAACCTGTATCCATTAAATTATTCCCCCCTTCCCACTCCACAGCCGCAGGCCCGAGCAACCATCGACCTGCATTTTGTCTTTATAGATTTCTCTATTCTGGATACTTTACACTCATGGAATCACATGTAGACTTTTGCATCAACACTCTTTTTAATTTTCAGCACATACTGATATTTCATTGTGGTTTTAATTTGTTTAATTTCCTTAATGGCTAATAATATTGAACATCTTTTCATGTTCACTACTATTCACTATACTATTTGCTACATGTCACTACTATTTCTTGAAGTATTTGTTTTACAACTGGATTGTTTACTATTGAATTTGGGGAGTTCTTTATATATTGTGGGTCTAAGGTTTTTGTCAGATCCATGGTTTGCAAATACAGTATTTTCTCCCATTCTGTAACTAGGCTTTTTGTTCCTGTTTACTAGATCATTCCCTGCAGAAAAGTTTTAAATTTTGATGTTACAAATTTGCTCTTTTATAGATCATGCTTTTGGCGACAAGTCTAAGAGCCCCTTGCCTAGCCTTTTGGAAAGAATAGAAAAATCATAGAACTAAGAAAAGGGTCCTTAAACCAAGAGGAATAGAATAAGAATGTCGTAAGCAGCAGATGACACAGACTACAATAGGATGGAATGGCATTTTTAAAGTGCTGAATAGGAAGGTACAAAAGGACCCATTACTATGTGCTATGTACTATGTACTATGTGCACACGCACACACACACACACACACACACCCATAGGAGACTGGACATACACACTTGGGGAGCTGGTTAACCACATTCTGTGCAGTTATCATCCTTGTGGCTGATGCTGGCAGCTGAGGCCTAGAAGACAGGCAGATGGGGAAGGAAGATGGAAATAAAATGGGGGAGAACAAGAGCAAGATAGAACACACAGGACGGACTGACGCCTGTCATCAGCACCAACTCCCTCCGATGGCGCCTGGGTGTCCTGCAGCATCAGGAGGCCCTTCAAGATAGTCACACACATACACACACACACACACACACACACACACACACACACACACACCTGGCCCAATCGCTAAGTGCTGCCTCACACCAACAACACGTTCCAGACTGTGTGCGTGAACCACAACACCGTCACCGCTTTGTTTCCTTCAAGTGTCCTGCCAGTGTCTCCCATGAGCCCCCCCCAACCCGCAGTGTGAGGAGAGGGGAATCTGGGAAACACAATCAACCCCTGCCGCGGCATCTGACAGTCCTATTTATTTAAGTACATTTTTGATAAAGTGGACATGGTGATAAAGATATCTAAAACCATCTGGGAAAAAAAAGTAGCATGCATGTCAAATGGATTTAGGTGGCATTTATTGTGGGATCCACATCCCCAGAACAGTTTCGTAGACTTTGCCATATGGGGACTATATCTGGCTGAAAAGAAGTCCTTCCCAGGTGAGATTTCAAAGAGTCTATTGCATGTACACACCTGAGGGTGAGGTGAAGCAAAGAAGTAAAACTGGTGCATGCAGAAGTAGAAAGTCTTCATTCCAGTGCTCCATGCAGCCCAGAGCCAAGAGCCACTGAAGTGGCTGGGGACACAGCTAGGGTAGAAACTGGTGTCGCTTGGGAGGAGCAGCGAATACCCTCATTCCGCCCTCTGCGGTCCACCGCTGCCTCTTGGCACTCAGAGCCGCATGCTGGACAGTCAGATGCAGACCAGGAGGACAAAGCACGGCCTGTGTGCAGAGTCCTGTCCAGCTCAGCTGAACTGCACACCACAACAGAACCTGAAACACGTAGTTATGAAGAAAAACAATCTGGAGCAGGGCTTCCATTTTCTGGGGAACTTACTGTTTTTTCACTAAGGTCGGGAAACATTCATCATCATTTTGACAAATACCACTACTTTCCATTTTTTTCGCCAACAGAACACTACCGTATAAATTACTTTCAGAGCGAAGACTGACTCGACTTTCAATAAAAGTGAAATATGGAAATCTGCCATATTCTCACTCCATTACTCATAAATTTTCTCTGTGTTAGTCAACTTCTTTAAGTGTTCTGAGTCACGATAACTCACGGGCAGGCACTGAAAATGCAATTCAGCTGTTCCAAAGGTGGAAGCGTGTAATGGGTTAATATGTCACTCAGGTAGTAACATCAGAAAGCAGGAGCCCAACACAGTCAAAGCCCTAAATGCACTTAGTTCAGAAGTTGGTGGATTTAAACTCATAAAGTCAATGTGATAACAAAACACTCTCGAGTACATTCTTGTCCTCAAGAAGAGTTCTAAAGTGTCAAACATTAATCTGGCTATTTGGAATACTTTGGGCCTTATTCCTCCCTTTTTGCTCCTTTCTGTCCTCCCTTCCTTCTCTTCATGCTGAAGCAGTATCAGACATCCTGTCTCATTCAACCCTGAATAGAGGTATCATCCCCAGAATGCAGAGGATGACAGTGAGCGCCAGGGAGCTGAAATGACTTGCCTTCTCTATCCAGCTTAGAAAGGTACACCTCCTAAATGGAAAGTAGATCACCTGCTTTTCTATTCTTCTTATTTCAATAAAATACTTCATAATAACTTACAAGACCTAGCTGAGTAGCCTATATTTTCAATGACCTGTTAATCGTTTTTTTTAAAGGTAGCAAGGTTTTACATGGATTAAAGGTAGGAAAAGAAACATGCTCTGCCAAGCAAGCGTGGGCCAATTACAAGTAGGGAAAGAAATACACTACAGGGTAAGAGCAGACCACTATCAAAGAGAGAACACAGTAGCCAAGAGCTTAAGGGCGGCCATCTCTTTGCATGCTCCACTCTTCAGGCTATGTCAGACCGAGGCTGTCCTATCAAAAACCTGCTGGAGTTCTTGCTAGAAGAATTGAAAATAGCACTTTCTGATTGGTTCCAGGTATAGGACTTTGGGAAATGTTTCTCTGTGCATTTCCTCGATCCCCATGATTGGACCCATCAGTCCTAAAAATCAGTATTCTGATTTCACTCCTGTGAATTCTCTGTCTTGCTAAGTGGACTGTGTCAACACAGCCTTATAAAACAGGCTTTTTAATTTTTAAATTATTAAAATTTAGCTCTACAGGGATATAAAACAAACAGAACAACAAGAGGTAACAGATTGGCTACAGGGACAGAAGTCATCAAATCACCGGCAACGTGCCTGGCAAGCTCCTAAATCAGCTCGGAAGTGGAGTCCTGCCAGCAATCTGTCTACTTAACCGTGTTCATCAAGCATTGGAGAAGACGGGTCTGGAGGAAGGTTTGCTCTGACACATACTTTCGAGACAGTCTCCTCTCAACATCACTTTCCCTCCATTCGCAGTGACAATTGCAATAGCATTTATTGCCTCTTGCAACTTGCAAAGCCTTGTTTTCAGGTCTTTCCATAGTAGGCTCGCGTAACCTTCATATGGTCCTGTTCAGAGGTGTTCTTATTCCCTTGATTTCACAGATAAAGAAACAGCAGGATGGAGGCAAGACACCCAGCAAGTGTCACCCAGCAGGGTCAGACGCTAGCCCAGGTGGCCTGACAGCCTGCTCCACTGAGATGTGCCCCCATTAAGCTGTGACCTTGCAGAGGAGGAGCCACTTGGCCCAGCAGAGGGCCCGGTACTGTGCACACACAGAGAAGTTTATTGAGTGATGAAATAATGGAATGAACAGGAGGAGGAAGGAAGATGAGAGAATGAATATACAAGCAGGTGCTCTGAAAGATCGGAGATTGTTTCATAGTAATCAGGGGTAAGAAGGAAAGGTTATATCAAGGCTCTTTGAGTAACAGTAGGATTTCAATGAGCAGAAAAAAGGTCATTTTAGGTGGAATATTTACATACATAAAGTCAGAGAAATTCAAAAGCTAAGGGTTACATTCAGAGGCTAAGAAGTCATCTGACTTGGCAGTGGCTTTGTCTCTGGCTACGTCAAGAGAAGTCAGGGAGATAGATCGATGGGTAAAATGAACGGAGATTGCTGAGGCCTTGAAATGTGAGGAGGAGGAATTATGGGATAGAAACGTGGCGCTCAGCAGAGGAGTCTAAAGGCAGAGGAGGGAGGGCGACCACCTCAGCTCTGCGCATCCGAGAACCTAAGTGGAGGTAGCGTGCAGGAATTCAGAGCAAGGCTGCTGCCTGCAGCGAACGGACCCTTTGGGGTTTTAGGAAGGAAGTTTTAGGGAGACTGTGAATTCTGGAAATGTACACAGCATTAGGCGTGTATCTGTGTGTGTGCAAGTGTCTACTGAGAACATCCACAGGCTCAGCGATTCTCAAGAGCTGTGTCCTCACCTTCGGACTGCCCGAAACACCAGCTAAGGACTCAGGCATCTGACACTGTCTTCTTTCTTCTATAACGCACTTTCCTACGTGGCTCAGCCATGAAATAAGCTGGCTTCCTGTTATTGTTGATGTTCACAGAAGAACAACTGTGCTACAAACCGAGTTTTCATTTTTATGATAACATAAATTCTATTTCAGGATTACCAGTACACTCAGGTTTGTAAATAGATGGTCTCACCATTAGCATCTGGTAGAGAGCTGTGGGGCAGCCAATCAAAGCCTGACCCCAGGCTAAGCTCAGAGTGTAGCAGGATGGTCTGTAGCACAGAAAAGTGGTAGGAGAGCTGAGCCACCATCCAGCACTTAGTACAAGTGTCCAAAATGAAAACTCTGAAGCATCCACCTTCAGCGAAACGCCATTCACTGTGTTGCATTCACCACGCCACATTCACATCTGGGAGGAGGTGAAAGACACTCGTTTCCAGTCGTTAGCACTAGATATGCCCATAACTACTCAGTGAAGACATTTTGATTAGACTAGATTCATACAGTGGCATTTTATTTTAAGGAAAGTTTTAGACTGACTGACCCATTAATGAATCACGAATGGATGATTCAAGATGTAATTCAAGATGAGTGTACTGTTTAAAAGGAAAAATCAAAACAATGTTAATGAGGGATCGCTCGAAAGGGTGTCTACTGTATTCAAAATAAAGAGGCCCGTGTAGATTACAAGTGAAAAATACAACATCAGAGACACTTTTCTACATCCCGAACAAAGCTTTGTGGTTTTGTTTCATCAAAATGACATTAAGTCAATGGAGTTCATTTTTTTTTAACCAAGAACATGTATTGGTACATTGTATACATAATGATCACATTCATCATGGTTATTTTGTACCTGTGCATGATGTATCTTGGTTCCCCCCTTTCCCACCCCTCCCTTTTGCTCCTCCTTCCCTATTTACGGCAGATTTATTTATATTTTTCCATTTTTTCCCCTTTCCCCTTTCTTTCCTTTTTCCCTTCCTTTTTCCCCCTTTTCCTTTTCTAGTTCTCCTCTCTTTTGAATATTATCATTCTTTTTACCTAACATCTATTATATTTCTTTGTCTTTATGTACACTTATGGTTTCTCATATCAGAGAAACAATTTGATGTGTACTCATGAGTGACTGATTTATTTCACTCAAGAGTATGTTCTCAAAAAAAAAAAAGAGTATGTTCTCAAGGTACATCCATTTACCTGCAAATGACTCTAATTTTTCCTTTTTTATGGCAGAGTAGTATTCCATTGTGTAGAAAAACTACACCTTCTTTAGCCATTCCTTAGTTGTTGGGCATTTGGGTTGTTTCCAAGACTTAGCTATTATAAATTGTGTTGCTATGAACATGGTTGTGCACATATATCTATGGTATGAGGTTTTCAGTTCTTCTGGGAAAATACCAAGCAGAGGAATAGCTGGATCAAACGGAACCTCTAGTTTTAGTTTGTTGAGGAGTCTCCATACTGATTTCCACAGTGGTTGCACTAGTCTACATTCCCACCAACAGTGGGGGAGGGGACATTTTTCCCCACCTCCCTACCAGCAGTTGTCGTTGGTTGATTTCTTGATAATAGCTGTTCTTTCTGGAGTGAGGTGGAATCTTAGAATTGTTTTGATTTGCATCTCTCAAATAACCAATGATGTTGAACATTTCTTCATATGTTTATTTGCCATTTTTTATTTCTTCATCTGAGAAATGTTTATTCATTTTGGAAGCCCATTTTTGGACCAGGTCTTTAAATATGGGGTTTTGATTTTTTTTGAGTTCTTTATATATTCTAGATATTACACCCTTGTCTAAAGGACAGCTGGCAAAGATTTTTTTCCCATTCTGTGGATTTTCATCCCAAGAACTGATTCTTTGTATTATTTCCCATGCAGTCTGCGTTCTGTTCATAAATTTTTTTTTCCTACCCCTATATCTTCGAGAGTTCTTCCTATTCTATTCTCCAGTAGATTTAGTGTTTCTGCTTTAATGCTTAGATCTTTGACCCACTTCAATTTTAGTTTAGTGCATAGTGAGAGACATGTATCTAGTTTTAGTTTTCGGCATGTGGCCAGCCAGTTTTTCCAGCACCATTTGTTAAAGAGGCTATCTTTCTTCCAGTGAGGGTGTTTGGCTCTTCTGTCGAAGATGAGGTATTTGAGTGTGTTTGGAGTTGTTTCTGGATCTTCTAGCCTGTTCCATTGTTCTTCAGGTCTGTCTTTGTCCCAGTACCGTGCTGTTTTTATCACAGTAGCTTTATAGTACAGTTTCAGGTCACAGATTGTGATGCCCTCTGCCTTGCCCCTGTTGCCCAGGATTGTTTTTGCTATTCGTGGTCTCTTCTGGTTCCAGATGAATTTCATGATTGTTTTTTCTAATTCTGTGAAGTATGTTATTGGTATTTTGATTGGAATTGCATTAAATCTGTATAGTAATTTAGGAAGTATGGCCATTTTCACTATGTTGGTTCTGCCTACTCAAGAACATGGTATACCCTTCCATTTTCTGATATCCCTTTCAATTTCCTGTTTTAGAGTACTGTAGTTTTCTTTTTTTTAAATTTTTTTATTTTAAACCGAGAACATGTATTGGTACATTTTACATATAATGGTTACATTCATCACATTTATTTTGTACCTGTACATGATGCATCTTGGTTCTCCCCCTTCTTCCCCGCCCCTCCCCTCTGTTCCCTCCCTCCCTATTTACAGCAGGTTTATTCTTAATTTTCCACATTTTCCCTTTCCCTTTTCTTTCCTTTGTTGCCTTTCTGCTTTTCCCCTTCTTTCTTTCTAGTACTCCTCTCCTTTGTATATTATCTTCCTTTTATATAATATCTATTACACCTCTTTGTCCTTATTTACAGTTATGAT